>JPKD01000073.1:0-24881 GCA_000750935.1 Pseudogymnoascus sp. VKM F-4519 (FW-2642)
GGGGTTGAACAGATCATATCATATCATATTCTAGGCAGTCAAGTCACTGCCTGTTATTTTACATATTCCAGGTTGCTAATGTTGGTTGGATGGTGAAGTCAGGTGACTTATCACTTCTTAGTTGGAGTAGTGGGATAACGACGGTAAGTATGTCTCACAGTCTCAAACGAACCAACTATCACTCACTCACTCACTCACTCACTCACACACAAGATTTAAATAAATGCCATGCATTTCATTTCATTCCAGCTCTCTCTCTCTCTCTTTCCGAGCCTAGCTATCGTAGTATCGATGGTATTCATCCTCATCCTCATCCTCATCCTCGTTTCATCCATCCATCCATCCGTCCATCCATCCATAATTTTAATCTCCCCACCCCTTCATAATCGCAGCAAAAAGCCAGCAATACTGAACAAAACACACCCCTCATCCACCTCCATCTCCACCTCTGCCTCCCCATCTATAAGCGAAAAGAGTGTGTTGCCCGCAAAAAAAGAAACGTGGCTGGTATAAAGAAAGTAATCGAGTGAGCACCCCGTCCATCCGTGGTAGCAATAACTCCCCCCCACTGCCTCAAGGCAGAAAATTTCAACCCTTCTGAACTCCATTCCCAGTATGCGATGCGATGCAATGCGCGACGCTAGCCCAGCCCAGCCAAACCCAAAGTATGTACAACGAAAAATCTCCCCTGCGAATCTCCCACCCCACGGCTCACCACCCCAACGAAACCAGTTCGTCCAGAATGACAACGCACGTAGGTGTTAGATCCACATCATCGTCGAAGACTGCTGCTGCGCCGGCACCGGCTTCCCAATCATCTCACAATACAAGTCCTGGATCTCCATGACGTAATCCTCCGCGCTGAACTTGCAGAGTCCCCTACTATACAAATCCTGCTCCTCCTCGCTCATCAGCGCGCGGCGCGTCGCACCACCAGAGTACTCCTCAGCTAGCTCACGCACCTGCGCCAGTTCGTTGGTGAATGGGTTGGCTGTGCTGTCGAATGCTGGTGCGGGGCTGAAGAAGTCGGCGCTGGTGCGGGGGTGCGAGATGGATGGTTTGCGTGTTGATGTCGAGATTGAGGAGTGCGAGGAGTTCTGGGACGATTGCCGGGTAGAGCGCTGGCGCGAGAGGATCTCGTGGGATTTCTTGGTGTGGCTCATTGCGCGCTGTGGGATTGAGGGCGCGGCGGTGGAGTCGGTGGATGCGCTGATGCTGTGGGTGGGCTGCTTGTTATTGGCGTTGTCGAAGTAGGAAGATAGGTGGTTGGGCGAGGGGGAGATGGGCGTGCTGCTGCTGGAGCCGGAGCCGCGGACGGAGGAGTCAGGGGTGGTGGTGGTGGAGTGCGACATGGAGGGGATGTCGGATTCGTCGCCGGAGGAGGTGGGCGAGGCGGTGGAGATGGGGTAGAGGTCCGGCGCATTGTAGGAGATCATGTTGGTTGTGGAGAGGAGCTCCATGGGGCCTGAGATCTTGTTGCGGATGGTGCCGGCGGAGAAGGAGTGCTTGGTTGTTAGGCTGCGCGAGGGGACCGGCGCGGTGTTTTGGGATTTCGAGCCCTTGCGGGTCGTGAAGGCGCGGGAGAGGGCCATTGTTGGGATTCACGGCGGGATGTTGTGGAAGGTGATGTGTGTGGTCGTTGGTCGACTGTGGAATTGGGAAAGTTTGTCTCTTTCGGCTTGTTCTTGTTTCTTGTTGCTATAGTTGTATCTTATTGTTGTAGATGCGCAGACACAGTCCAGCGCGTGATGAATCTGATCAGATGTGTTGTATGTTGTATGGTTGTGTACTCGTAGTGAGCTGGTTGTTGGTTTTGGTGGAACGGTTTAGTCAGTTCTGTAAGGAGCGAACAGATGTTGATATTGTCCCTGTGCGAAGTCCAAGTTGTCGAATAGATCGAGTAAATGAAGGCGTTATGGACAACGACGATGTATGTGTGTATGATTTTTCGACCTGCGACGGATAAATGGGAAAGTAGAGAATGATCAAAGAAGGGAAGAAACGTTTCGTTGCACAGATGCAGGCGACATGGGGGAAGGGAAGGGAGGAAGAAGAAACAAAGATGGGAGGGAAGGGGAGGGAGAAAAAGGAAGGTGTGTGTGAGCCTGTGTGGTGGTAGTGGTAGATAGTGCGTGCATGAGTTGTGTGTGTGTGATGGAGAGTAAAGTTGAGGAGTGGAGGGGGGGAGGGGGGGATCGACTAGGGAGATCCACCCGTCGTTGGTTGACCTATAGCGCCAAGCCGGTGGTACTGTGTTAGTGGGAAAGTATATGCTAGACAAAGAGTAAGTACCTTTTCTAGTAAGCCACACACAACCTTGCAGCCAACACGTTCAAAACGCGAAGGGGACCCGCTAATAGAGTACTTGCAGGATGTATAGTAGGTACATGTCGCAGGTATTTTTGGGTGTGTTCTGTTCAGATGTGGTGTGGTGTCCTACATGATTTCTGTGTGTGTGTGTGTGTTCTGTTCTCTGTGTGTCTACTATACTGTGGTTTCTGTGTGATTTCTATGTGATCTGTGTGTTCTGTCTGTCATGTATGTTCTAGTATGTGTGTGTTCTAGTATGTGTGTTCTATCTACTATGACATAGGTATGTGTGTCTTCTGTTCTGTTCTGTTCTGTGTGTGTTCTGATCTGCTCTGTTTCTCACCTGTCTGTCCCACCACAAAACAGTGTTAAAAGAAGAGGCTGGAAGAATCTGGCTGACTGACTGACTATCTGACTGAAGAGCACAGCAGAAGCTGACCAGAACAAGCGCGCGACACACGACCGTCCATTAATCATCGCAGCCATCGTCGTCGTCGCATACGCCCTCACCAACAAGACCGCCGAAGCCACACTCTACGCGCCACGCCCACGCCCACGCTTTGTCCCACCACCACCACCACGACCACGAAAAAAAAGCCTCGAGAGAAGACCTATAGCCTTCCTTTTCTTCTATCTGTTGGCTGTTGACTGATGGCTCTTGCCACTTTACCTCACGCCTTCAAGCCATCCTTTCTTTCACTACAAAAATACATCCTCCACCACCGCAACAAGTACCCTTTCTCCCCCGTTACAGATCGGCGCCGACTTTCTTTTCCCCTCTCCACTCCTGATTGGCGGGAAGCATAAAACCTCAAGACTCGACTTCCACCTCACTGGCCCACCGTTCCACGTCCATCATCCGTTCTCGCCCACGTCCACACACGTCCACACGGCTCCTGTCTCGCCCTGTCGCTGGATCAGATCGTTTGGTTTGGTTCCGAAGAAGCGGATCGAACGAATGACTCGTCGCGACCCGATTCTTTTTTTATCTTTCTTTTCTTCGGTTCAGGAACAAGGAAAACGCGGGATGGGAATAGGAACAGGAATAATCGGGAAGCCGGCGCCGTTGCGTACCATGGTTGACCGAAGACCCTGACCCTCCCACCATGAACGAACCTTCCTATGCGCAATCTTTCTCGTTGGTCCCAAATACCTCGCTTGTCCCCAGTCCAGTCCTCCGAAGGATCGCCATGCCAGTCTCCATTCCTGCGCACACACACAAACCCCATCACAGCACAGACCACACATCCAGAACCCATGCGCCAACCAGATCAACACAATCCGACCAGTTCTTCCGGCCCTAGTCCCCCCATCCCCCTCCACTCGCCAGGATCACCAGTTCTGGCCATGCCACTCCCTCGCCCGGCCGTCCAATCACACATCTCCTCCCCTGGCCCAAGTAAAACCCCGCGACAGGGGCCGGCTCAAAGAGGGAGGACGTGATTGGTTGGACGAGGCGTTTGGGGGTTTCAGGTTCATGCGGTTTTAGTTGTTTCGGCGGGAAGGGAGGGGGGAGCGGACCGGAGGAGGAGGTTTATGCGGACGCATGCAGGCGATACCGATGCTGTGATGGAGTGGGAAATGTGATCGTTGCGATGGGTGATGATGCAGCTGTCAGGCAAGGAGTCAAGGCCGCGCTGCTGGGTGTTGGGCCGCGGCCTGTTGTGTTGGTTGGTGGGTGCGGTTTGGTGTGGGCGGGCGGGGGGGACGTTGCTGTCAGGTCGATATACCTGGCAAGAATCGCGCTGTTCCTGCATACGCTGCGTTGGAGGTACTTGGGCTGGCTGTATGGTTTGTTGGTTGTACAGGAGGGAGATGCGGTGGGAAGTGTACTACGGGATGTGTGTGCTTACTGGACAGGACTCCTTACTGGAGTATGTACCGCTACGCTCACAATCATTCACGCTCACACGGTCCGTCTTCGGTCACAACACCCAATACCGGCGGTTCCCCGGTCACGGGACACCACTACGGTCGAAAATACACCACCACACTTAATAATAAGACCGTCACTCTCCCATACACCACATCAAAAGGCGGTAAATACCCCAAACTAATCAAAGCAGCCAGATCTCAAAATCATGTAAGTCGTCAAGTGATGAAAAAAAAAAAGAACAAACTATCATTCCCCATTCTGTGCCGTCCCGGGCCTGCAACCCGACGGCTGGGGGGCTATCTACTTCAGACGCTATACACATCCTCCATCCCGACCCTATATCGCGCGCACGCTCCGCCGAGGTGCTTTGACATATAGTACTCTACTCTAGGCACCCCGCACTTTTGAACGCGATCACCCGCACGACCCCGATGATGCGGATAGACAGACATGTGTCAACTCATCATCCCCGCGACACATCGTCGTCCCCTTCCCCCCCAGACTCCCACTGCCGACGACCATCACGGCAGTCCCCTCAATCCTCATCCATGCTCTCCCACCCCTGCTCACCATCCTTCTTCCCCCCCTCCCCCTCCTCCTCACCTTCCTCATCACTACTCTCCTCCTCATCCGCATTAACCCCCACCAACCTCTCCTTGACCTCCCCCTCCACCGGCGCCATCCGATGCGCAAACGCCTTGCGCACCGCAGCATTCGTGCTCGTGTCCCAGATATGCACGCTCCCCTTGCTTCCCGCGACGGCGAGACGGAATCCCACCTCCTCATCCGGCGCGAAGACGGTGGAGAAGACTTTGCCGACTTCGAGGTTGCGGGACACTACCATGGTAGGGCCGGAGGCTTGGATGTTCCATAGCTTCACAGTGCGGTCTGTGGATCCTGTGGCCATGAAGCCGGGGATCACGGGGTTGATATCGAATGCTGATACCGACTCATCGTGCGCGTGTAGCGTCCACACCGGCTTGGTTTTGGAAGGGTCTGTTGGTGCAGCCCGCACGTCGTGGTAGTGGATCACTCCCCCCTCGGTGGAGATGTAGAAGTAATTCCCATCATGGGGATCCCACCTCACGGTCTCGACATCGCTCTCTACGCCCCATCGAGGGACGGTCGCGTCGGGGGCGCGCATATCCGCCGCCACGACGGTGCGGTCGTAGGACCCGGAGAGGAGGATGGTGGATTCCTTCGGGTGCCAGGCTAGGGTGCATACCTTGTCTGTGTGGTGCGCGTACGACTTCGCGCAGGACGTGGTGTACAGATCCCATAGCTTGACTGTCTTGTCTGCGGATGAGGAGGCGAGGAGGTTGCGGTGGTGGCGGTTTGCGGCGAGGGAGAGGACGGCGTCGACGTGGTAATCTGCGTTGGGCTTGTTGGACTTCTTGCGTTTCTTCTTCTTCTGGGTGCCGTCCGCGGGGGGGGCGCCGGTGTCGTCGAGTCCGCCCTGCCCGAGGATAGCGTTGGGGTACATGCAATCCACCGTGTCGAGGTCCCAGATTTCAATGTCCGGCTCGAAAGTGCCGACGGCGACGAAGTTGGCGCGGGCGTCGCGCGCGGCAGAGGTTTTGCCCACGGGGAGGTCGAGCCATTCGAGGCAGAGGGGGATGGCGGGGAGCATGATGTCGTGGTGGACGTAGAGGTTATCTGCCGAGTCTTCGTAGACGTATACCTCTAGGTGAGCGACCTCGTCTTCCACCTTGGCGGCGAGGACCATGTTGTCTGTGGCGAGGATCTGGAGCTCTTCGCGGTCTTCGTCGTCCTCGTCGTTCTCTTTCATGGTGATGTATGGGTCGTCGGCGTTGGATTCGTGGTAGGCGAGCGACTTGACGTTGCCGAACATGCCCATTCCCTCTCCTTCGGTGTCTTTGGCGACGTCGGAGTCGTAGTGCTCTAGGTCGTATTCGGCGAGGTCATCGTCTTCGTCTCTGTAATCCGTTAGGTTCCTCTAAACTCGTAACTGTAAAACCACCCCACCACCGAATAAAACTCACCCCTTCGATTTCACCTTAGCCCCTCCAGTCCCATCCTCAATATCCGAATCCGAATCACTCTCCCCCTCACCTCCAGCCCTCGCGGCCTCCTCAGCCTCTTCTAAATCCTCCTGCGCGTCATCGAGCTGCAATTTCGCCAGCTTGGCGATCCTATCGAACTCCGCCTCGTCGAACTCGTATTTCGTGGGGAATGGCGCCGCAAAGCCCCGCGGCACCCACGCTGTCGCTGTGACCATAGACATCTTCGGTTATGCTAACGAAGTTGTCTTAAAGGTTGTTTGGGGGGGTTACAGCTGTTCGCTCGGTGAGTGAGGGGAACTTTTTTCTCACTGTTACGATTATTTGGAAATCTTATACGCTAGTGTTATCTAATCTTAGCGCGGATTTATTTTGCGGTTGGTCCGTGCGGGTGTCTTTGGCTATGTGGTGGAGACGACGGCGCGCCGTATATTTTGACGGCTGGCCTTGTTGGATTTACGCTCACGAAGCTGTCCTACGAGCTACGCAAGACAACACCGCGCCGTTCCTTCCTTATCGAATAGGAGTAACCAGCGATCATGGCAGGAGAAGATGGCTTCCAAAGCCCCAAGAGGCGGAAGATAGACTTCAACCCCCTCCGCAACGACGACCGCTTCGCCATCCCCTCCCGGCCAACCTCACGCTCTCAATCCCTCGCCCCTCCCCGCTCACAATCCCAAGCCCCCTCCCGCTCACAAAGCCGCTTCGGCCCCTCCTCCCGCGCCTCCACGCCACGGGGACAATCCCAATACCCCGGGACCCCAAAGCAGCACGAGTTCGACGGCCCCGAACCCGCCGTCGACATCGAGGACTCGAATGCCCTCGACCGCGACTGGTACGCCGGCGACGAGAGCGGCCACGTGTTTGGCGACGAAATGCACAATCCCTTCGGCTCGTACGATACCTCGTGGGAGGAGCGACAGAAGGAGGCTGCGCTGGTGGAGAAGAAGACGGCGAAGCGGGTTACGGCGCGCGCGGCGCAGAAGCAGCGGGATGTGGATGCGTGGGAGACGAATCGGATGTTGACGTCTGGGGTGGCGCAGCGGAGGGATTTCGGGGATGATTTTGAGGACGATGAGGAGCAGACGAGGGTGCATTTGCTGATTCATGATCTCAGGCCGCCGTTTTTGGATGGGAGGACGGTGTTTACGAAGCAGGTTGATCCGGTGCCGGCGATTAGGGATAATCAGAGTGATATGGCGGTGTTTAGTAGGAAGGGGAGTAGGGTTGTCAAGGAGAGGAGACAGCAGAAGGAGAGGCAGAAGCAGGCGCAGGAGGCGACGAATATGGCGGGCACGGCGCTGGGGAATCTGATGGGGGTTAAGGAGGATGAGGGGGATAGTGCGGCGCCGGCGCCTGGGGAGGAGGGAGGGGGTGGGAAGGGGGATAGCAAGTTTGCGGAGCATATGGCGAAGAAGAGTGAGGGGGCGAGTAACTTTAGTCAGAGCAAGACGCTGAGGGAGCAGAGGGAGTATTTGCCTGCGTTTGCGGTACGGGAGGATCTGTTGAGGGTTATTAGGGATAATCAGGTTGTTATTGTGGTGGGAGAGACGGGGTCGGGGAAGACGACTCAGTTGACGCAGTTCCTTTACGAGGATGGGTATGGGAAGAGGGGCATGATTGGGTGTACGCAGCCGCGGCGTGTGGCGGCGATGAGTGTGGCGAAGCGGGTGAGCGAGGAGATGGAGTGCAAGCTTGGCAGCACGGTTGGGTATGCGATCCGTTTCGAGGATTGCACGAGCAAGGAGACGGTTATCAAGTATATGACGGACGGTGTCTTGCTGCGCGAGTCTCTCAATGAGCCGGATCTCGACAGGTATTCGTGCGTCATCATGGACGAGGCCCACGAGAGGGCGCTGAACACCGATGTGCTCATGGGCCTTTTCAAGAAGGTCCTGGCGCGCCGACGAGACTTGAAGCTGATCGTCACATCGGCTACTATGAACTCGAAGCGATTCTCGGACTTTTATGGTGGAGCGCCGGAATTCTTCATCCCTGGCCGAACGTTCCCTGTGGATGTCATGTTTCATCGCTCTCCGGTTGAGGATTACGTCGACCAGGCCGTGCAACAAGTTCTTGCCATCCATGTTTCGATGGGCGCAGGCGATATCTTGGTGTTCATGACTGGACAAGAGGATATCGAGTGCACCTGTGAACTTATTCAGGACCGTTTGAACGCTCTCAATGACCCACCAAAGCTCAGCATCCTACCGATTTACAGTCAAATGCCCGCGGATCTGCAGGCCAAGATTTTCGATAGAGCGGCGCCAGGCGTCAGGAAGGTTATTGTTGCAACCAATATCGCCGAGACGAGTTTGACAGTCGATGGTATTATGTATGTGGTGGATGCCGGGTATTCCAAGCTCAAAGTCTATAATCCACGGATGGGCATGGATACCCTCCAAATCACGCCGATCTCCCAAGCCAACGCATCTCAGCGATCCGGACGTGCAGGTCGTACTGGTCCCGGCAAAGCATTCCGCCTCTTCACCGAAGCCGCATACAAAGACGAGTTGTACATCCAGACCATTCCCGAAATCCAGCGCACGAACCTCAGCAACACCGTTCTCCTCCTCAAATCCCTCGGCGTCAAAGACCTGCTCGATTTTGACTTCATGGATCCGCCGCCACAGGACACCATCACTACATCTCTCTTCGACCTCTGGGCCCTCGGCGCACTGAATAACATCGGCGACCTCACCGACGTCGGCCTTAAAATGACGCCATTCCCCATGGACCCCTCCCTCGCCAAACTCCTCATCACATCCGAAGAATACGGCTGCAGCGAAGAAATGCTCACCATAGTCTCCATGCTCTCCGTCCCCTCGATCTTCTACCGCCCCAAAGAGCGGCAAGAAGAATCCGACGCCGCGCGCGAGAAGTTCTTCGTCCCCGAGTCCGACCACCTCACCTACCTGCACGTGTACTCGCAGTGGAAGAGCAACGGCTACAGCGACGCGTGGTGCACGCGGCACTTCCTGCATCCGAAGTCGCTGCGGCGCGCGAAGGAGATCAGGGAGCAGATCGGCGATATTATGAAGATGCAGAAGATGACGATGGTGAGCTGTGGGACGGATTGGGATGTTATTCGAAAGTGTATTTGCTCGGGGTATTATCATCAGGCTGCGAAGGTTAAGGGGATTGGGGAGTATGTGAATTTGCGTACCAGTGTGGCGATTCAGTTGCATCCGACGAGCGCGCTGTATGGGCTGGGGTACTTGCCGGATTATGTGGTGTATCACGAGCTCATCTTGACGTCGAAGGAGTATATGTCTACTGTGACGTCTGTGGATCCGAAGTGGCTGGCTGAGCTTGGGGGGGTCTTCTACAGCGTGAAGGAGAAGGGGTACTCGGCACGCGAGAAGCGGGTGACGGAGGTGGAGTTTAATCGCAAGATGGAGATTGAGACGCAGATGGCGGAGGATAAGAAGAATGAGGAGGAGAGGTTGGAGAGGGAGAAGGGGAGGGATGAGGTGCAGAAGGAGGGGGTGGTGGTGAAGAAGGTTGCGCAGAGGGGGGCGGTGAGGCGGCCGGTGGTGAAGAGGAGTGGGAGGGGATTCTAAGGGGGGCAGTTGAGAGGACAGATGTACATAGTTGGGGATTGGGTTGTTAGAAAATTTACATACGGCTTGCTTCATGCTTGTTTCGACCAGAAAGGGCAAGGCCGAGGGGAAAGTAACTGTGAGTGGCTAAAAAGGCCATTGGCCGACCGGTAAGCAAGGGTGTTCGGTATTCGGCCTTAGGCAGCAGTGTCTGTCTGCTCTAGTAATAACAATTTAAATCTGAGAGACTTCTGTTGGACTGACATGTATAACAGTATGGCCAGAAATGGGATTGTTTTATTGTTTGATTTGTTTGATTGTTTCATATGATTCGTACCCCAGACAAGGTGCTAACGCTAGTGCCTCGGGGCCGTGGATCTGCATGCCCCGAATCATGGTCCCAGGGATAATTCGTAGGTTCGCATTATCTGGGTTTCCGGGCAGGTGATGTGGCATGCATACATGTAACATTCGTAGATGCGCGATTCCAAAACAGGCATTTTTCACTATTGCTTCCAGCCGCACGGTTGGTTTTACGAGGGTTATGATGCTCCCACAATCCCGTCCGTCTGGGTCGAAAAAGCCTCGTGCTCCTACACCTGCATGATAGGTGACTTGTGCGCCTTCCGTCGTCTATAATTCCGTTCGGACAGCAGCATTTTCGAATGACCAAGCCGCTCGGGGTCTTGTCTTGGGCGCTGGACCCTGGCATGCCAAGAGGCACAGAATGCGATTGCCGCATTGCCTTTCGCACGATGCAGATATCCTGAGCCGATGTAGATTATTGTATCAAATGGGTAGTAGATGGACTATGATTGACATCTGGTGCACGTACTGTAGGTCTGGCTCGTTGCGAACCGCCGCGGTAAGTCACCGCCCACACGACGCATCTCACGATGAACCGTCGCTGGCAAGACCCATGCTGATCACAAACCGTACAGTCGCCGCTCACACGATGATGCATGCTGGCCCTGCACCATTGACCAAGTAGTATATATATATATCTTTCCCTCCTTCTGCTTTTTAATCAAGTACTCAAGCAACTCAAACACCTTACACTATAAGACTTGGGCATTCTGACAAACTTTGACCTGCTCTCATCTTTATCACGAACTACAATGTCTTCGACGGACGCTGCAAAGGGGTCTGACCCTCGGTATATCAGGTAGAATTTTGTTTCATTAGCTACCCTCTCTCCCTTCCCAGATGTCCTACTATACAAGACAAGATTCGTTGAACCTTTTACAGTATTGAATTTACATAAACTAACGTCTTACTTGGATAGTGCTCGACCATATGAGAGCAAATCAGCTATCGGCATCATGGTCGCCAACGGAAAATCGACAAAGGAAAAGAAGCTGAAGACAAGCCAGGCCCGCCTTGAAGAGTGCCTGTCTTCGCCAGACCAGCCATTCTCTGGCTATACCATGCGACCATACGTGGTGCCGCGTAATGATAAGAAATGACATGCCAAGCAACGCCAAGAAGGTGAGAACACAGCTTCCGCGGCTTCCTAACAATGCTAACAAAGGGCACAAGAGATATCCAGAGAACGAATACATGGAACACCCAACTCATTGCCGCATTTTTTAGAAAGATTTTTAGAACTTAGAAATAAAACTGTATTTTTACTACGTACACGCTATCTCGGTGAGTAGCTTAGGGGTCGTATATGCTTTTCAAAAAAATAACTGCCACGTGAGTAAGTTCGGCGCCATGAGACCTGATTTAAACCGTAAGCTTTGTTACAAACATGAAGTGGACGAAGGGCGGGCGGGTGATACCCGCACCCCCATATTCGAGGTAAACCAATAAAAAGCGTTTAAGTTCATGTCATATTAGAATCTTGCGAGGCACCAATAGATAAGTAGGATCTTATAGGGATCCCTTGCTTACCGGTTTGCAAAATCTCTAGGTATAATGTACAAAGGTCTACTTGTGGCTTTTCGCCGTCGTCTACTTAAAAGAGCTGGCATTTCTTTGAAACCATACTATACAAACGAAGCGGCAAGTCGGCAGACGTACCACCAGGTACACGGTACAACGAAACTCCCGATTAACTACTACTGCGCCATATAAGGTCTAATTGCCTCACAATATTTTGCCGTGCTCTAGGATTGACACACCTAAATACAGTAGAAGCTTGAAATCTTATAAATAAAAGTTATTTTTGTAAAACTAACAGCGCGATATCAGGCAGTAGGCAGTAGGCAGTCCACGCCATAAAAGCCCATAATTCCAGCTTCTCACTTCTAGTAATCTCCGTGAAAGACCTACATATAGCTAATGGGGTCCTACCCGCATCGCGGACATGGTGGTCAAGCCAGCCACGACTGGAACAGGAAATGGGCACCTCACACCGCCGTTCATTGCGGGCTACCCCACAACACTCTCGGTGAGAGATTTCGGATGCCCATACGATATATTAGAGCGCGTGAGCGTGACTGTCGCGGTCGTGGCGGCGGGGTGTTGGGCGAATCAGTTGAGAAGTTGGGCCAGGGCGCTCGAAGATTCCAACACTCATCCCTACATATATCATTTTGTCTCGCATGCACGTCCGGATGAGGGGTGAAGATGGCAGAGCGTAGTAGCGGGGTTGGCGTTCTGGTAAGGAAGGAGATTGTGGATCTCTGATGTAGGAATCCCTATTAGAAACGCTTAAAATATGGGCTCGAGGCTACCGAAAATGACAGCGAAGGCCTGTTAGAAAGCCTATCAGCCGTCGCCAAACAAGCGAGGAATATTCTAGGTTTCTCAGCCTTGGTTCCCTAATGAGAACTGCCAATTACACCTCACGAATCCCCTAAAGACACACACGAAACAAGTGTTGCCCTTCCGCCTGAAATTATTGGTGGGGTCGTGTCTTACTCGACGTCCTGGAAATTCCCCCCTCTACACCAGTCAGATAAGACACAGATTCCACACATCATCATCAACAAGTGCGGGGCCGAAGAAAAACATCCTCTCCTCTCTAACCCGGTGCCATTCATTCCGACTTCGCCCAGCAAGCGATATCCACACCATTTCTTCGCCGAATTCAGAGGTGCGGGACTGAAGACAAAAATAATGGATGTGGCTGGCCTACTCAATTCCCACCCCCGGCTCCCTCTTATTCCCGTGCACAATCACCCCTTCCTGAATACAGTACAGCCTCGTTGACCCCACCCCGAATGCAATGCAGCTGTAAAGTTTCGTTTCTAATTCTTTATTCTGTCTCTTATCTCTTTTTACATTTGTCCCTGTAACATTCATACGCCCAATCGCAAACCAAAGGATATGTTGCCGTTAACCCGACGTGACATGGCCCGGATGCTTCAATTCCCCTTTCCCATATACATCCACTCACAGCACACTGCTGCCTGCAGTATTAACATTCATATAATTCACAAGTAATCGTGGGTGGAAGCGATATGCGTACACTCGATTTATATAGTAATTAACTAAAATCGCAACTTTTTCATTTTCTATACCCTTAATATGATCACTGTTTTACTTCCGTTTTAGTAATTAACAACTTTATAATTTTATAAACTTTAAATACTTCCAGTATAAGTAGTATTATACATATATATATTATCTATTAAATTTTAGGAATGCTAATAGAGCATTTAGGGTAGTTTATATATACCTTTGTTAAACCAAATCTACTACATTTCTATATTATTATGACCTTAAGTCACTTTATGTATAATTTACTATGTAAAGGTACCTGTGATAATCAGTAGTCGCGTACGCATATCGCTTCGACCCACGATTACAGTCCTAAAAACACATCCTATGCCATCGACTCTCCTCACCATGTCCCCATTTCTCAGATCTCATTTGTCTTAGTATCCCATTAGCGAGTGTCTTATCTACGTGCGTCACGTCACGGGGGACCGACGGTTTCAAACCTCCGGTCTGAAGATTTTCCAACCCGGACCGCGGCCTGGGTTTGAAAACCAGGCTGAACCGCCTAGGCTGGTGTGGTCCCCAAACGGTTTCTTGGCAGACCGTTGGGGGACCGTGGGTTATTACTTTTAGACCGGACCGTGGGTTGAAGATTTGGAACCGGACCGCCCCATGGTCCGGTCTGGGGTCGGTCCCCCGACCGATGGGGTCGATCCCCCGACCGATGGGGTCGATCCCCCGTGACGCAGGCTAGTCTTATCCACCCATCTATGCAAGGCAGGTTTACAATCCGCATCATCAAAGTCATTCACTAAATTCACAAGTTACATAGCAGAAGAAGGCGGCTCATATGCTTAATTCCTATCCTACCCACATAACTCTATTGCTGTCAGGTTGTAGTTGGGATCAGATTATAATCGTGAATCGTGCCTATTTTTCTCAACACGCAAGATCTTAACGTTTATGCGCTACTATTCGTCCCCTAGACTCCCCCCTATGTGATACTTTCAGATATATGTAAGAGGCAGGAAGTCACATTCCAAGATGCACAAAGAGAATTTGCGATGAATAATCCCCGCCATAACAATAGTCATACACGTGCCAAGTGACAAGCACGGCCCGAACACCACGTGATGTAGTTTCAAATCTCCAGGCAACTATCTTGGCTCACCAGGGCTTACAGCGACTGGTTGGTGAAGTAGCCGCTGTCAACTAAATTAGGCTAAGTGAGTATGGTAATCCCCATTCACGTGCTGGCTGACCCCAAATCTACGCGGTTGATCCCCCCAGTCAACAGATTACTGGGGGCTATTTTTCCCGGCGGCGGTGGAAATTGGAACCTCTACTCTCCCATGAAGGAGATTCTTCAAGAAGCGCAGAACGACCCAGAGATGGCGGATTAGATGCGCCAGGATTACTTATACTATAATACCAATCGCTCCTCAAATGGGTTCTGACTGCGGCTTAATGAATCCCAATAATTATTCCGGGCCTGTCTCAAATTCTTGTGAAGGCACGGCGAAGCTGGGGCTGACTGTGCCATTAAATCACGTGTTGAGTATTTTTCGGTTATTACATTACAGCACAATCTTAGAGATACCCTTAGTAGTTTAGCCAAAATCGAAAATCAATACCTCGCCGCCGACCTGCATTAGTGTGGCTAGAAGGGGCTGCCGAAGAAAACTAGTCAGGAACGAAGGATTGAATTCGAGACAACCGAGGGAATTAAAGTCATCCTCTGCACGGATCTTATGCCAAATGTGTGTGTGCAGGCATCAGTGTCTCGCTTCTCGCCGCTGATTGGCAGTGTCAGTTAATTTTAACCTCTTTCTTCCCTGTTCAACAACAGCCACGCCAACCCCTTGCAATCTAGTGCTCACGTTGTCAGATCTCGCTCAGCCTTCATCCTGTTGGACTTTCATGCTATTGGGCTTTCACCATCTTTGACTATCATCCTACTGGACAAACCCCTCGTCCTTCTACCCTCCGCATGGTGCGGGAGATTACCACTCGGCCCTACTCTTTCCACGAATGTGCAAGCTCGACTTCAGTCCCTGAACCCCCAACCCCGCTACAGTATTAGCAGCGAATCTAGTGAGTCTAGAGGCCTAATGGGCTCTACTCTCATCCTCCTCCCTCTTTCGCCCTACTTCCGATATCCCCGCCATGCCAACATACACCTACCGCCCACACAACTACACCGGCACCACCATCCGCTCACCGACGCCAATGTGGCGTAGCAGTGACTCCATGCGCCCGTTTTATCGCCCTCGCCTGTGGCCCCTGTAAGTTGGTGCGCGATGCTTTTCTAATTCATTTCATCCTCTCTCTATTTCTTTTCCTTTCCCTTCATCCCCATACTCCACAGCCTTCCCTTCCTGGCGTGGTATCGTCACCATAACTCGTTGCAGACTTTGATCTGCGTCCTTTCGTTGACGATCGAGTCAACATCACATTCTTTTGAACCGGCCTAGGCCATACTACCATCTTTAAGCACCCTCGTTACTTCGCATATTTATCATGGGTTTCTCCAAGACCTTTGCAGCTGTCGCTGCCCTCGCAACCGTAGCGAGTGCGGCTAGTTCGGCAAGAAGCTCCGTGGCCGCGTACTGGGTAGAACTTCAAAAATAATGGCGGCGAACGGGATAGAAATGCTGACGATGAGATAGGGCCAATCTGGCGGCTCGCTTCGCGACTACTGTGACACAGCTGATACGGATTACATTCCCATCGGCTTCATCAACTTCTTTCCGGCACAGGCGAACGGATGGCCAGGATCCAACTACGCAAGCTCGTGTTGGGCGGAGTATTATAATGCCCCCGGCTACCAAGGCGTCGACGATGACAGCAAGAACCTGCTCCTAAGTTATTGCCCCGGAATGGCCCAGGATATGCAGTACTGCCAGTCCAAGGGGAAGAAGATACTTCTATCCCTTGGTGGCGGATACGACACTTATCATCTCTCCGGCAAGGTGGATGGAGAGGCCTTTGCTGATTTCTTGTGGGGAGCGTACGGTCCTAATACCACCGCGTGGGCTGGTCCGCGTCCCTTCGATCCTATCCCAGGATCCGTCGGTGAGGGAATTGCGACGGTCGTCGATGGTTACGATTTTGATATTGAGTTCCCGGACACTGGTAAGAATCTTGTTTTCAAATGCAGAGACCGCCCCACTAACTATCCTAGACAATTCTGTCGGGTACATTGCCATGATCAACAAGCTTCGCGGCTACTTCCCTGCAGGAAGCAACTACCTCATCACCGGTGCCCCACAGTGCGTCGTGAATGATGCAAACATGGACTTGATGATCCAAGGCGCGCAGTTCGATATCATCTGGGTCCAGTTCTACAACACATGGGGATGCTCCGTTCGCGACTGGGTTACCAAAAACCCCAACTACGCTTCGACCGGCATTGAGAGCCCTGTTGACCCTAATAACAAACTCGGGGGTTTCTCCTTCGAGAAGTGGTACAACCGTCTCCAGGCACCTAACTCCAAGAGCAAGAACGCCAAACTCGCAATTGGTGTTCTTGGACAGGCAACCGAGACCGGAGTAGTAGACTTTCGAGTTTCTGCGGACCAGCTTAAGCCGCTAATCGACGCGTATTTCTGCCACGCGAACTTCGGTGGGTTCATGATCTGGGACCTCGTTGCTTCCAGTAACAACCTCAAGAATGGAGTTACTTTCCAGGCGCAAATCAAAAATCTCCTGAACGCCAAAGAGGCCAAGGGATGCCCTACTGTCACAACTACGAGCTCTGTACCCACGCCCACGACTACTCAGCCTCCGAACACTACAATCATTGACGGGACGGCGTACCCTAATCCTCCCGCTCCCACTGTTCTCGGGTCGACTCCGAAATGCAAGAAGTGGTATGTTATTCAGAATGGAGATACCTGCACGGCAATAGCAGCCAAGAACGACATTACGAGAACGGACATCAACCTTTGGAATACCTACATCACCTCGACCTGCACTAATATTTGGGCTACCTATGCTGTCTGCGTTTCTAGCCCCTTGGCAGAGGACTACTGGAGTTCAGTTGGCTGCTTAACTGACAGCCAAACTGCTCGTGCATTAGCAAACAAAATAACGCTCACTAACGCGAAATCTATTATGACACCGAAGGCTTGCAGCGATGCCTGCGCTGCGGCAGGATACCGCCTTTCCGGTCTCGAGTATGGGTTTGAATGTTACTGTGATAACGCTATCCGCAACGGCCACGGCTTGACCCAGTCAGGCTGCACGACTCCCTGCCCCGGTGCACCATCAATTACGTGCGGCGGACCCGACAGGATCAATCTCTACCGCCTCGATAAATACAGAGACCTCGGCTGCTACACCGACATCGCCACGTCGCGCACGCTAGAGAAGCAGATCATCATTACGAACCAGAATACCATTCTCACACGCGAGATCTGCCAGACCGCCTGCGAAAAGGCGGGGTACGTCTACTCGGGCGTCGAGTATGCACATCAGTGCTGGTGCGGCAACACCATCCGGGGTAGCCCGGCATCGAGCGGGTGCACGTCAGCGTGTCCAGGTAATACGGCCCAGACATGTGGAGGCTCGGATCGGATTAATGTGATGATGCGGCCGCAATCCAGATCTCTGGGATGCTATTCGGATGATGTGAATAAGAGGACGCTCAGGTACCAGCTCGCTATTACGAATGAGGCGACGTTGATGACAGTTGAGCTGTGCAGAACCACGTGCTTGACGAAGGGCTTCATTTATTCTGGGGTTGAGTATGGGCATCAGTGTTTCTGTGACGATGAGCTCTACGGCACTGGGGTGCCATCGACAGGGTGTACAATGGCTTGTCCAGGGGGTGGTTCTGCAGTTTGCGGTGGCAGCTCGAGGATTAATATCTATTCCTTGTAAATGGTGCAGTCACCTATTATCTTCAAGAAGGATCTATAACTTATATTTGTTCCGGCCGAACGGCGAATAAAAGGAGTAGCGGCGTATAATAAAATACAGTATCAATAATATGTTCGATATCACGGTATTCACTAGAAGTTACTAAAACCCACTCGGAATTGGTGTTGTTGCCCCTGTGAGGTAGCCGACGACTCTTCTGCGGAGGTCGTGGGCGAAGATGCGCTACTCTGGTAGCTTGCATGCGGCCACGAACTGGTCCACGGTGCAGGCAAAATCATGCATGAGTGTCGTTCGGGTCAGCCAAACCCGCCTGGGTAGCTCAATCGGTAGAGCGTGTGACTCTTACTTCCTATCTTAGGATATAAGATCATCTCAAGGTCGCGGGTTCGAGCCCCGCCTCGGGCTCAAATCCCGAGTGCTCTCTTGAGGAGTCCTCTTTTTTTTCTTTTCTCGAAGGGTGGGTCAACTCCACCATCGAAGCTACTAGTGGCAACTTCTGCCTCACGGCAATCGAAAAACAACTATAATGCTTCTTTGGGTCTTGGCGTCTTTGTCGATGGCGTCGAGCTCGCCGTCTATGGTTGCTGCTACGTTGTGTCTGGTGGGTGCGCTTTTACCTACGTTGAGACGAGGAGGGGATATAGTATTGATACTACGCCTATGGTGCTGTGTTTTGGAAGTGCGATTGCTAATGGATGGTGATTATGGTTCCTAGGGGCGTTTGTGAAGCTGGGCGCCTGGAACTGGGCGCTGGGGGGTAGAGGCCTCGATATCGGCCTAAACCTGCCCGTATTAAGCAGGAGGGGGTCCGGATAGGAATTAGAATTACGTGTTTGACTGTAGGTACGGCCCTAGGGGTCCAGAGTGGAATGTTGTGGGCAGTTTGTCGATTTGTAGAACGTGCGGGTTAATATGAGATTATAGCCTATGCACCAACTATAAGTTACAGCACTCTGCCGTCAGAAATAGGCCTGTATTACGAAACTATTACCCAGTTATCATCCTCTATTGATATTGGGGTTTCTAAGCTATGGCAAAGCCATATATAATTTTAGCAACTTCTCAAAATTAGGCGTCCCAAGTCCAGTCACAGGATCCCACCCGATATCAGCATGAAATGCTTCAACATCACAGCCATAATTAAACCCTTCGACCACATCGTTAAATGCCCACTCATTTTCATAAAATACGGGATTCAGGAACCCGACCGATTTTTTTCCCGCACTTAGTCTCCTATCATTAATTTTCGTAATAATGGAAGCAAGAACTGGTGTGGAGCAAGAAGTTCCATATGCTCCATATAACAGCTGGTCAACTGCTATGATATAATTTGCTGCATTGGCCGATACATCCGGGTATCCCCTGGCAAAGCCAGATGAGTTGAAGAGTTGACTGACATTATGAAGATGAGACTTTTGTCGAGAGAAATACTGGTCGATGTGGTAGGATTGATATCCAGGCCTTCGAAAAACATTGCTGAATCCCCCACCGGAAGTTACAACTTGGGCAAGAGTAGTATTTGGAAAACGGTGGTAGATAGCAACCTCATTGTCTGTCACTGTTCCATTGATTGGAAGTTGCGTACCACCGACTGAAGTCACCCATGGACAGGTGGATGGGAAAGAAGGATTGAATAATCCGACCGTTTCGTTTGTAATATTGCCATTGTTTGGGTCGAGACAAACACCATCCTGCCCAGCAACCCCGTAATCCCCCGAGGAAAACATTACGGTCACGCCTTGTAATCCGAGTTTTAGGTACTCAAAGCATTGACGCTGGAGGTATGCCGGAGAATATGCTGCTTCGCGCCAGGCAAATGACACGGAGATAACTTTCGTCGGACTATGGTTTCCGCAATCAGAGCTATTGTAACCTCCAGGCCAGCCGGGAATAGGAGAAATAATCGGATCTGGGTAGATAGGGTCGTATGTTGAATCCAAAGCACCACAATAGGAGGCATCGAGAGCAGCGAGGAAGTTGTTCATATCCCCTTGCATCCAAAGATCGCCAACTGAATATAGCGTCACATTCTGGGGATAAACGAGGGCCATGCTGTACTCTAAATCAAGACTCACTTCTCCGTTAAAAGCAAATTGCTTTGAAAAGTTTTGCAAGAATCCTCCGTCGATAGATTCAAAGACTGGTTCTTTTCCAAGCGCCTCGGGCATGAATAATTGAAAAAATGAATTTAAATCATCTTGGAAATATGCTCCCCAGGCAAACTCCACCAGCCCAAGTGAATTATTAGAGTTAGATGCGTCGCCGGCGGGGATGTTGTATAGGGCGCGGACACAATCGGGCGTTGTCTGTTGAGCACAAGTTGTTACTGTCGATTTCGACGACACAGCAGATGATGCAGCTTTTGCAAATTTAGATTGGTCATCTTTCAATGGGGCTATAGAGCGTGTGGCCCTTCTCTGTTGCTGAACTTGAAGTTCAAATTGTATTGTCGGCATTATAAAGTCAATATGGTGCTGAATGGATGTCGAAACGCTGTATTCGTCGCAAGCCGCTCTAGATTCTCCTGTTTGTATATTCTGATATATGTAATATCTTGTGTTTAGCAGCTTCTCTGCCTCCTGGACAGTGGCGTTTATTTGAAGCCAACCTCCGCAATGGGATCGAAATATCCTTGCTGCTGGAATACCGGAATCTCTAACCCAAGCTGCCACGCCGGAAATCGCTTCTAGAGATGGAGCAAACATCCGTGCTACATCTTTTGGCGTCCAGTGCTGAGAAAAATTTGTCGAAGCTGGATGCGAAACACTCAGGAGCAGATCTTCGGCTTTATCTAAGTTGCTCTGGGTCAAAGCTATTTTCAACGGGAGGATTAGATCGAGGTCTAATGTCGATGATCTGGTCCACAACTCTGCATGTGGTACTCGCTTTTCGTGGATAGCAAATTCATTGTTGTGAGATCCTGTAGTAGCCAAAGCAAAAGCCATTTGGCATAATAACTCGAGGGAAATAAAAAGCTTCATTGTGAACTGGAATTGGATCATGTAGTTTTAGAGCGGTGTCAACGTGTGAGAGGGGGATTCACTCATCCCCATGTAATCTTCATATTATTCCAGCTATACCCTCACGGCTATGTTGACACCATTGAAATGGTCAAGAGGATTTCTGGCTCTCGTATCTTCATGACCGAGGAGATATCTATCGCACTTTCTTACCTGCTGCTCGTTTATGTAGTGACACTGCATATGCGATGCAGTTGGAAATCATGCTGTTAGAAATCGTTCATCACTTACCATTTACCATAGAGGCAAAGCTTAGGCAAAGCTTAGGCTGCGCTCGGACACTAACATTTCAATTTATCCAAATACACTCAGGGCCTATTAACGACGCCGGTTTGCGCATCTATTTTAAGGAGGCTCCACTAACTGCCCGAAATATTTAAAGGAAGTATTGATAACGGGCTTCTAGATTAGGGCGTGGGGTGGAATGCAGAATCCTTTGACAAAATGCAGACCAACCAAGTTGCACGAATAAATTGCAAGACTGAGGCATTACCATGAGTTTTAAATTACATGGGTGGTAGTAGGATGGTCTTGCACCGGATAACCCGGCAACGGTTATATTCCACGTACAAACGGTATTATACCACCTCGATTATTGAAAATTGAAGCTGACTTACAAGGCCCAAAACTGGTCTACATACTTTTTCTTTGCGCAAGATCCATGACCAAAATCTATTCCATCTTAACAGCAGCTTGGAAGAGAAGAAGCTGACTTGTAGTAGAAGTATAAAGTCTTTGTGAATGCGCCTACATCTATCTATCTTCCTGTTACTCAAGCTCTCCTCTGACAACTTGATACTCACCTTGAAAAAGGTTTATATTGTCCGCTACATAACGTACCAAGATGGTTTTCGCACTCAAATCAATCGTGCTTGTCACAATGCTTGCAGCCGCCCAGGCTCTTCCCTCTCCTGCTCCTGCCTCCTCGGAGTTGGAAAAACGAGTAAGTTAGCCCTATCCTTCTAATATTGAACCGACAACCGACACTGATGATTATGTAGGCAGCCATTGTAAGACCCTTTTTTATACTGAGATTCGTTTTGTTATACTCGAGGTGTATTAATATGACTGTCTCTAGCCCGTGTGTCTTGCGGCTTGTACGCTCGCATGCTTGAGCCTACCACCTCCAGCAGACCTAGCGTGCGAGGTCTCTTGTCTGGCTTTCTGCCTCGGAAGTGTTGAAACCGGAGGAAGTATTGGGAGCGTCGATTCCGCTAAAGGAGTCATTGTTGCTGGGAATGGAGATGTCATCTTCACAGCCAGCAGCACCTAAGCGGACGCTATTTTGATGCGAGGCGAGCATCATATAGAGCGTTTAAGGAAGTGTGACTGGTGAAGTTTTGACAAAGTTGGTTGGTTTAGGATGGCAGAGTCATCCCACCTGCTGTGTCCGAGTCTATCTTTCTTTCATCTTAGTAGCTAAAATACAATAAAACCCTTTGGCCAAGGAACCTATTCTACACTTTACTCCGTTTCCTACTTAAATTGTAAATTGAACTTAATTCGAGTGAGTCCACTCAGAGCGAAAGGTGTAGGTAGCAGGTAGCTCTATGTAGTAGACTGCATAAAAGTGTTAACAAACTATATGTTCCTTTTCACTCATTTTATAAGTAAAGATACGTGCACTTTTCCCCCGTCTAAGGCGACCACCCCGCTCCTGGGGTAAATTGTTTCCAACCTCTGGAAGGTGGTAAGCGAAGCGAATAGATAGATAGTCCAACATGTAAGCATTATAAAGCCCCTCATTCCATGATCTCCAAAACGCTCCTCACCTCCTTGCTTATCTCAACTTTGCAAACGATACCATCTTGAAAACGATACCATCACTCCAACATGGCCGATCCACAAGCGCCAGCCGATTTTACGGTTGCCATGAACTATGTCGAAGAATTAAAAGTAAGTTACTTCAACTATTCGAATGTTGCAGCCTAGTTTGGCTGGATGTTGAGCCAACCCCCCCTCTCCCAGCCTTCCCTACTACAGGCAAAAGAAACCTTTCCATCGCTGATGTTGAGACTTCCTAAGGAACACCGTCCGGATCTATGGCCGCAGTTTGAGGGATACATCACCGAATATCGAACTCCACCTCGCGATCTCGACAGATTTCATGCTCAAGTCAAGGAGCTCTTAAAGGATGAGCCGGACCTATATGCCAGGTTCGAGGAATTTTTCCCCAAGAAGAGCGGTGGGCAAGAGACGGAGAGACAGGGAGGGGGCAATGCCACTTGAAGTCTTTAACCTTGGAGAGGTTAGATGTTATGCAGACTGAAGATGGGAATACTAGGGTTTTAATCGGAATGACGATGGATTTAAAGAGAGAACCGTCTAGAGTTGGAACACAAGCTCTGAATAGACTGGCATATCATCGTCTTAACCCTTGTCGCCGTTCTATTTTATTTGGATGGTGATTTAAGCCTATCTTGTAACATTCATCCACCTTCATCATTCACCACCCCTAACATAGACGTGATGCTGACCCTCCGCGTCAAGAAGACGCAGCTTAGGTGCTTCATTTCTAATTTCCGAGTTATTTTCTCCTCTTAGCTCTACACATTTACCCTCATAACATGCATACATACACCCACATTATTCATGGCCAAAAAATGACATGTTGCCGCCGACCCCTCCCCGACGTGACGTGGCCTAGATGCTTCAATTCACCCTTACCCTTTTGACTCGCCGAGATACACATTTCCTCACTACATCATCCTGATATCCGCACTATCCTCACCATTCATCCACAGGTACCTACCAAAAAAAGGTACGGTGTGCCGCCAACTCTCCCCAGCGAGTCCTCCCGCCTTATTTCCCCCCTTCCCTCAGCTACGCCTCATACATATTTACCGCCTAGACACCACACACTACTCCGCTTCCAAAGCCGCCTCGCCCATCGACCCGCGCCACATCCGCCGCCTACGGCATTAACATTCACATAATTCACCAGTACAGTCCCAAATCCGCATCATGTGCCGTCAACCCTCACCGAGGCCCTATCTCCTAGGGTTCATTTGTCTCAGTACTCCATTAGACAGTGTCTCACCCACCCATCCATGGAAGGTAGGTTTATAAATTGCGTCGTCTAAGTCATTTACTGAATTCGCAAGTATGAAGATGAGGAATGCGGCTTAGATCTCAATTCCCATCTCCCCTCTCCTTTCCTACCACTATGCACAATCACACCCTGAGAACATACACACGCCCACGGGATGTACAGTACAAGCAACTGCCGAGCAGCGGCGTGTCGTTGACATCAGTCTTTAGCTACGCCCCTTACACATTTACCCCTGAAACATCCACTGTATTCACACCACACAAGTACGGGCCAAAAGAAAAAAACGTATGTGGTGGCGCCCGCTCTTCTCCCTCATGGGATGTCGTTCCCCCTTCCCCTCACATACGCTCCATACACATCTACTACCCCCAGCACCCCATCATTTCACAGCATTCACATCACACAAGTGCAGTCAAACAAAAAGTATAGTGTGCCACAGGCTCCCCCCCCCGGATTTTTCCCGAGAGGGTCCTCAAAAAAATGAGGGTATCCATTTCTATCTAAGACAACATCCCCTCCTCCCCCGCCCCTTCCCCTTCCAAAAAATTACAGCCTCCTTGAACGGCTGACCAAATGGGTGCCAGCAAGACTAAACAATCAAAACAAAAAGTTATCCCAGATAACGCCTTCCTTTCCTTTCCCTTTCCTTTCCCTCTGTGACCCCTTTTTTCCGAGTTGACCCGGATGTGTGGGGGCTGGAATTGGTTTTGGTGTACACAGGCACGCTGTAGCAGTAGCTCAGCCGATGCCTTCCTCCCCTCCCCTCCCCTGGCACATATGCCTCAT
>JPKD01000074.1:0-68574 GCA_000750935.1 Pseudogymnoascus sp. VKM F-4519 (FW-2642)
CTTTGGAGCGGAGGCGAGGGTAGAGGGGGGGATGGGTTGGAATGCTTGGAGGGGTTGGAATGGAGCTGATGTGGTTTCGTGGAATGGTCAACAGGTTCAGTATGAAGGCCAGCCACAAGGATATTACGGTGGTCAGGGATGGGTCCAGCAGGGACCAGCGCCGGGGTATGTGATGGTTACTCCGCCAGCATCGACGGAAGGTGGTGGGATCATAGGTTGCAATGACTGGCAAGTTCAAGTACCCGGCTCCAGCGACTGGCAGTTTCCAGTTCCGGTTGACAGCTCCAGCGACTGGAATATGTCTCGAATCTCGGGGGCTGATGCGATGGAGCAGACGCCAGTGCGGGTGGCAAGATCGGATTCAATGGTTGAGGTCGCAGCAGGTCGTAGAAGAGCGCAGAGCAGCATGAGCATGCCGGATTTAGGCTCCAGCTCATGGGGAGGCGACTGTCCCCAGTACCTGGGTTATTATTCTCCAGGATGCTCGCCGGAAATAACTGGTGGATTGGTCAATTAGCATACATGTGCTCGAAGACACGATGGAATGAGAAGCGCGTTTGTACTGTATTGCATATTTGTTGTCTTGGGTATATTTACAATAGTAACAGCACATAATCATCCGCTCCAATTAACTCTCGTTTCTTCGTCACTGAAATTCGCCAAATTCCCCATCATCGAATCCAAGATCCCCGATTGAACCAGGTGCAGGCGGAGTTTGCGTCTGGCTTAGCCTTTTCTGCGCTTTCACATCCTGGGCACTTGGAGGAGGGGGTAGGAAACCCGCTTGTGCATTCGGCGGTGGTGGCAATGAAAACCCTCCACCAGAAGATGATTCGCTGCCACCGCCGCTCGATGATGCGCCCAAAGATCTCCTGCCCTTGCCTGTCTTTCCACCAAGGTTCACAGTTATAGTCTGCCCTTCCTTGAGGCTGAAGTCGCGTTCCACTTTGCTAGCATCTGCATCCTTCTTCGCAGGCCTACGCGGGTCTCCAGCCACGACATCAAGACGAAGTGTCTTGCGAATCTCCTGCAGCGCAACACTGAAGTCAAAAGCATCCGACCTCTCCTCAAACCCAATTCCCAACCCCGCTTTCCTCCCACTGGGGTCTTGGACCCTGACAGCAAAGAACCGACTCGAGTCCGCCACCTGCTCCACCACAGCCGGCGTCGTATATGGCGCCGCCGCAAACAGCTCTCCTGTCTTCGGATCCTCGAGCAGGATATCAGCCTTCAGCTTCTCGCCGCCTTGGGGGGTAGGTATCGCGGTTTCGAGGATGCGGAGGCGGGCGGTGAAGATCTGGCGCGACACGGGAGAGGTCCATGATGCGGCAATGTGGCCTTTGCTGGATGCTGGGGGAGGGGGGTTGTAGACGTGGACGGTGGGAGAGAGGAAGAGGATGCGCTGGATGGAGTCGGGAGGGAGGCGGGTGGAAGTGGTGGGGTCGATGAGATCCATTGCTTCGCGGGGCTGCAGTGGTTGTTTGGCGGGAGGCTTTTTCTACAGTTCGAGCTGGTTGTTTATTGGCATAGCGGTTTCGAGCGAGTGGTTAAATTCAATTTATCTGAACGAATGGCGCGGTCTTTCCATGCGAGTATGCTGTGAGAGGTGACATGTTTGAGATAGCACATGGCGGGGTTAGGTAGGCGGCCGTTAGCGTCAAAGCTTAATCGCACGTTTGAGCTACAAAACGGGAGAGATCACCACAATTGTCACCTCGAACTCACTAGCTACCCAATTCACGGCAGGAATTACTTGAAGCGATTCACATCCCAAGTAGTTCCTGATGCCAGGAGTTGGCTCTTATGGGCCTAGTAATGGAGTGCAGAGATATATCCTCCAGCATCTCCCTATTATAATAGTGCTTGCACCTTTCGCACAACATTTCATTCACGTTGAGTTTGAACTAAAATTTATCAATGTGATATCCAAAGATCATTTTAGCTCAACCACTGCAGTAAAATTCTTTCTCTTCAAATTATTTTGCTTTTTATCGTTGCCACGGTGCTATTTCTTTCGGTTTCTACCCTTGGACTTGCCAAACAAGTCAAATCTTCAACCCTCTCTGTTTATTTCCAATTACTGGCTCCAAATGAATTTACCTTTGTGGTAGATCCTCTTATACTGCTCACCTGCTTTCTAGCTATTACCTGATTTCTCGTTAGTGATAAGATCTGGGGTCCTATCACTGTTTCCTCTGAACTCCGGGTCTCTTACAACACCACAAGCTGGTCTCCGCCCAGGCAGCTTTTACCGTTACTTTTGTCCCGTCACTGCCATTTGGGGCCAGACTTCGAAGGGTACCTCTTTCATCGCAGGATTTATGTCACGATGGATCCATCTGGAACAGAACGTCATACTCCACCGACCACCCAACCCAGCCAAGGTCTATCAAGTGGCGAAGATATCCAAGATGAAAGGCCGCCAAGAGGGGGTTTATTCGTAACTCCAGATCCTGACGACGACATAAGCATGCAGGGTCACACTGAAGAACCCATCAACCATCCTCAAGTTCCCAACCCACACTTGAACAGTCATGACCCAAATCAACGCATTCGTTTGGCACAGGAGGCCATGAGACGGGAGATTTTACTCAAACGGAAATCCGGGACGGAATCCATCTTTGATGGAAGCGGCAGGGTAAAGATCCAAAGATCAAACCCCAGCACCGGATCATTTCATGGGGAGATTCCATCCACAGAAAATGCAGATCACAACGAGGAAGACCATTCCTGGATGGACGCGGATAATGATGGAAGTAGCACCGATGAACGAGAGGCTCTATTGAGGAACATGAACGCTCTGGAAGAGGCAAGGGAGAAGAACAACGGAGAATTGACTGGTAGCCAACAGCTGGAGTACCTCCGAGCCAGCCAGCGCCTCCACACTGCATCCCGACGGCTGCAAAAAGGCAAATCATCCTCTGGGCTAAACATAGGAACAACTGACATGCATGTCGATCCCATGAGCGACGATGATGATGCCGGAATATACCCTGAGATGGCGAAAGGGCTTCCAGATTTCACTTCTCAAAGCGAGCCACTACTGGTGACGGCTGGAGGCCAAGCGAAACCACCACGGAAAAAAACCGTAAAGAGGACAGCACGAGACGTCCATAGCTCAAAGCAAGCTGCAAAGACCGAAGCTGCTGGAAATAGAGGTCGTGCACCAAAGAAAGGCAGGAAGCAGCCAGGCACTGTTCCCACAGGCGTCCACAAAACCACCTATAAAAGCAGGATGAGAAATAAATGGCCAGAAGTTGATGATACAGTACAGAAGCTCCTGGCAAGCCTCATTCAAAGCGATACTATCAAGGAGCGCATGGAACAAGGCGATGTTGAAGAAGGTCCTGATATCATCACAAACAATAAGGCCAGTCAGCTGAGAGAACTTCTCAGCAGCATCCCTCGAGATTATGACGCTAACAGAGCAAAAAATGAGAGAAATACGTTGAATGAAGCATCGAAATCATTTGGTCATGGGCGAGTCAAAGCGAAAAATGGGAAATGGCTTCTGGTCGGCATGAAGACGCCACTGTACCATCACCAGCTACTGGCAGCAGATTGGATGGTTAGACGTGAGCTTTCCTTGGATCGGCCTCATGGGGGCCTATTGGCGGATGCTATGGGTCTTGGGAAGACTGTGTCGACTTTGGCCACGATGGTAGGAAATCCGCCGGCAGAAGAGGACATCGCAGAGATGAGAAAGGCTACGCTCATAGTAGTCCCGGCAAGTTTACTTTCACAGTGGGAGGCCGAAATTAAAGCGCATGTCGACGAGAAGATTTTCCAAAAAGTCATGCCTTATAAATCGTCTTCAAGAATATCTACCAACATTCTCTCAGACTGTGATATTGTGTTGACGAGCTTTACAGAAGTTGCGAATAGCTGGCCGTTTCCAAGCTCTGTGGAAGACAAGGCCGATGCAAGGCTATTGGGAGAGGATGAGTGGGCCAATAATCGCGATTCCCTGAAAGGCGACTTACAGCGAGTCAAATGGTATCGAATTGTCCTGGATGAAGCTCAGGCGATCAAAAATTATAGATCACGGACTTCAATAGCTTGCCACAAGCTGGATTCAACTTACCGATGGGCTCTTTCAGGCACTCCCGTCTTAAACAGCCTCAACGAGCTCTATCCATATTTTCGCTTTCTTCGCATGAACTGGGCAAGCACTTTCCCTGTTTTCAAGAAAAACTTTGGAGATCCTGATGCCAACGATTCGACTAAGAGACTGAATGTCATGCTTAGTGTGATTATGATGTGAGTAGAAAAGTAATACAGGATTGTACGTGGGCTAATCAATAATAGGAGGCGAACAATTGGATCCACAATACTTGGACGTCCTTTGGTTCAGTTGCCGCCAATTCATCCTTCTCTGCAGATTTTGAATCTTTGCGGAGTGGAGAGGGCAATCTATCGCACATTGGAAGACCGTTTCCGTGGAATGATGAACAACCACTTCAAGGCAGGGACGGCCGAAAAAAACTATGGGCTATATTTGACACAGCTTCTGAGGCTCAGGCAAGCCGCATCCCATCCTTTTCTGCTTGAGAGATGCATCAAGGACCTGTTCGATGCCGAGGATTTGCTGGGGCTTAAGCTCAGGCTAAAGCGTCTTAAGAAAGACAAACGTCCGATTTATGAGCAAATCGAACTCTGGACTTCAAAGCCTGCAACAAACAACGAAACGAAGCAAAGCGGTGACAGTGTTTCATTCGGGCGTTCTGACTTTGGAAACAAGTTCGATTTCGAAGGGTTTCTAAGTGAGGCTGATCACGAAAAGATCTATGCCCGCATCGTTTGCATTCTTTGCTCAGACCTACCTCAGGACCCTGTTAAGACAGACTGCGGACACATATTCTGCAGGGCCTGCCTTGAGGGAAACATACACGCACAGGCGGCTACGTTGGAGTTTGATTATACGGCTTGCCCAAAGTGCGAGAAAATATTCGAGCATTATGAGCCGTGGAGAAACCCTGATTCAAGAGGTAGCGATGACGGTGCTGGCTCTGAACGTTCAGATCCTTCATCAGGCCAACCCACCACACAAACTTCCAGAAGAAAAGATGCAAACTATAAGCCACACATCAAGGACTCAGAGTGGTTAAAAACATGCATCGAAAACCCTAAAAAGCTTCTGCCGAGCGCCAAAACCATTGCCCTCAAGGCTCAAATTCTCCATTGGGTACATGAGGCACCAGATGATAAAATCTTGGGTAAGAATATTCCCCATTTTTGGCCTTTCCGTGCTGACTAACTGAAAATAGTATTCACGCAATTTCGAATGATGACAAGGATCGTTGGTTTGCTCTGTGAGAAGGAGCGCTGGGGCCACGTATATTTCACTGTAGGTCTTGTCAACCCGTTTCCACGGATTTCTGTACCCATCCTATAGATTTATCTGTCAGATTCGTAGCCACAAGCAGGTATAGCTAACACATGATCCAGGGCGATATGAACATGAGACAACGAACCCATGCAGTTGAGCAATTCCACACTGATAAGAAAATCAAGATCATGATCGCTGTTTTGAAATGTGGCGGAGTGGGTTTGAACCTGAAATGCGCCAATCGATGCATCACCATCGACCCCTGGTGGAACCGTAAGCAGTCGTCCTTCGCTGATTAACTATCCAGAGTAACTGACGCATCTCATAGACTCTGTGGAACAGCAAGCATTTGGTCGTATCTTCCGGATTGGGCAAATGAAGGAAACTCATGTTGCTCGATTTGTTGTGAAGAACACAGTCGACATGCGAATCCTGGACATGCAGAAGGAGAAGATGGCTGAGATTGACGGAGTCATGATAGAGGCGGGAAAGCCCCTTGATCCACTGAGTATTGAAGAAATGGCGAGCTTATTCGGTCACTTGGTGAAAGGTGACGATGGAATCACGCAGGTGGTCGCGGATTATGAAAGCGAGGCGGAAAGTGACGGGGACTATGAAGACGAGGGCCAGGTCGCTGAGGAGATTGCCGAGTAGCTGAGTGGCTTACGAAGGGGCTTCGGTCCATCGATTGCCGAAGAGGGCCCTGAGTGGGCGCGTGGTCGGGGAAGGAGTTTCGTTGGATCAGTCATTGAGGAGAGCGCCGAGTGGCGAGTGGTTTGAGGAGGAGTTTCATTTCGTCGATCATTGAGGAAGGTGCCAAGTGGGCGAGTGGCGTGGGGAGGGGTTTCTTTTGATTGATTATTGAGAGAGGTGGCGAGAAGGCGGGAGTTTCATTTTTCTGCAATTGAAAGGTGGCTGGCTATTCACGTTTTCTGGGAATAAATGGTCGGGGAGGAGGAAGGGGGGTTTCAGTTTCTAATATTCTTTCCATATGGCCGTTTACCATACAGACAACATAGGTTTTGCCACCGAAATATTCTCTCTTTTATCATTCTCAACACGCGGGTTATCCATCGATGGAACTATAACCGCCGCAGCGATTCACGGGTACTCACATAGGCGACCTTACTTTGAATCAAACAATAGCTCAACCATCATAACTTTCTAAATTTGACTCGCTGTCTACGTGAATATATCCTTGGGCGAGATATGTGCAAGCCCTAACCAGCATAACGTCATGCTGTGGCCTTCTTGCTCTTCTTCGATTTGGACTTTTTGTTCCCTGACGCCGTCTTCTCCGGCACATTTCCTGCATCGGTGCCAGACCCTTTTCCAACATCCTCTTGCGCAACCTCTTGCTCAGCCATCTCCTTCTTCTTTAATGCTCTCTTAACTGCCTCTTCTCTCTCGACTCGCTCAATCAGCTTCTCGCTCGCTTGCCAAAGCTTTTTCGCAGTCTCTTCATCCCTAACATCTTTCCTCGCCAAATCGACTTCTATACACTCTTTGATTAACTTGCCTCCGTTGCCCCTCCCCAAAGTCACATCCATAGCTGCATACAGTAAACTCTGCGCTCCTTGCTCGGCACTCTTCAAGAAAAGCCAGGCTTGGTGCCACAGGAGCACATAGAGTGCCAGCCCCCACAATGTGCCCCTACTTAACCAACGTCGCATTCCAGAAGTCCGTGAATATCCAGGGTCAACGAATACGACACGAGCATTCATGGGGAGGCCGTCTGGGCGTTTGTATGCATCCAGATGCTTCTGGAATGCCTGGCCAAATACCATCAGGGCCAGCTTGCTTCGCGCATAGGCCTTCCCTGGGCTCCATTTTTTGGCGTCAAGGGCTTCTTCTCCATCTTCCAACACCGGGGATGAGATATAACTCGAGCAAGTTGTGAAGAGAATCCGCACGTCTCTGTCCGGAGGCTGTGCTCGTATCGCAGGACTCAAGATACTCAACAGATGAAAATTAGCCAGATAGTTGACCATCCATGTCTCTTCGATTCCTTCATTCGTCAGAGCCATTGGTTTACCTGGAGGTGTTTGGCTGGCGGCACAGAGGACGATCATGTCAAGTCGCCGAGGCGGCGCATTGTCAATCCATTTTGTGGCAAACTTTCGTATACTGTGGGTCGAGGCAAGGTCAACTTGCTCCGCATATATTAACTCGTTGTTTGTGCGCGTTCGGAGGTCTTCGATGTAGTCGACAATAAAGGGATCTGATGCCGGCTGGCGGGTGAGGAGAACGATTTGAGCGCCTCGCTGGGCCAGACCGAGTGTCGTCTCAGCACCAATACCGGTTGTACCTCCCTGTATTCTAATTAGCACGTGTGTTTTACTCTCTTGTGGGTAGGCAGCCGAACCGTTACTATCACTACTTTCGAATGCAGCTGTCGTTCCGCGAGGTTTGTTGCCCCCCGACAGTACAGCTTCACCAACACAATGACCGCAATGAGTGCGACGATCTTTAGAATATTCCAGTAGTCAATATCAAAAGATATGCCATTGAATATTGCCTCTGCTATAAGCGGGATAATCATCTTGTCGGCGGTCGAAGGGTAGGGTCAACGCGCTCAATAACAAGTCGGAGAGGCGGGCATGGGCGCAAATAGATGAACTCCTAATTTGGTCCTTATAGCGTGTGCACCTTCCAGTGACTGTGAGGTACCGGTCTGGGAATTAAATATCAGCTGGCTTTTTTGTCGTGGTGGCGGGGGTAGGTACGCGTAAATAAAAATCTCGGAAACCAGGCAAGGCCAACATGACGTTTGTGGACTATATTTAGGTATTTACACTAGCGAAACCTGGGGTAATTTAGCGCCACTTGGAAGGCCTTCGATGTTGCCGCACCATATCTCAACGTCACCTCCTCCTGTTATCATCCTGTCCTACGACCATACATATTACGGCGTGATGTCAAATTCAGATGAGGAGGAATACACGATACCCCTCCAGGATCAACGCGCCTTTGGAGCAGGCCTGAAGCGCAAGCGCGTACAGTTTGTTCGGTCGAGCGAAACGACAACCGCCACCAGCAAGTCCGCCACATCGTACGGCCACAGTGTTAGCAAGACATATCTTGGTCTTGTCCTTCCACAGTCACAGTCTTCTGATGGTTTGGAGAAGCAAAATTCGAAGACAGATACAAGTCTAACAGAAACTGAACCGCAAATATGCGAGACATGTTCCCTTCCCATTCCTCCGCTTCCTTCATCGACTCCTCACGCTGCACTTCTCGCACATCAGCTCAGTCTCCCGCACTCCCATCCACCCTCCTCTCTATCACGTCATAGGACCGGTGTCCGCATGTTACGTGACCAAGGCTGGGACCCTGATGCCAGGACAGGCCTTGGCGCCCATGGAGAAGGGATACGATATCCAATCAAGGCCAAAGAGAAGAATGACAAGCTGGGTATAGGCGCCACAATGCCGAAGCCGAGGCGCGATGTACTAGAATTAAGTCGAAATGTTGATCAAGCAAAAACCGGGAAAGAGCGGGATAATGAAAAGGGTAAGAAAAAGAAGGGCTGGGTGAAGAAGACCGCAGAAGAAGAAAAGCGGAGATCGGACAGGCTGCAGCAATTATTTTACGAGAGTGAGGAGGTATCCAAATATTTACGCTAAGCATTGTAGTAGCTCTGTGGTACGAGGCTACCTATAAGAGAGGGGTAAGAGGAGGTCTTACGATGATCACGTAGCAACGATGTCAAATGTGAGGGTTGTAAACACGGTTACATTGGTTTCTGTGGATGCTACTATTATTGCTAGCTTTTACGAGAGACTCTCCTGACAGATGGCCAGGAGCCTTGCCCCCCCCCCCAAGGATGCTCCCGTTCTGATGATTCCATTCCAGCGAAATTGTAGCATTCGACGTTGTTCTGACCATATTAGACAGGAGCCCAGTTCACTGAAACCTGCGACATTAAGCAAGCCTACGTTATGTTTCTTGTTTATAGCGAAGACCAAAGAATTCAGGCTTGAAAATTTATTTTCGTATATATATATTATTATTTAGATGTTATTTTGTACATCCTAGTGACATTGACATGTATTCCCTTTGACCATGGCGCTGCTCCAGCGGCTGCAAGGACTAGAATATACGAACACTGTGTATTCAGTGCTCCTTCTTATCCTTCTTGCAGTGAGGGTGGTGTGGCTCTCTTTCGCACTCATCGTGCTTTTTGAACCAAGGGCATTCAGGTCTGCCCCTGAACTCCTCTGGGCAATCTTCGCCATGGTGGTCACCCTTGTGATCGCCCTCGTGGTGGCCATCGTGGTGACCCTCGTGATGACCCTTGTGGCCACCCTTGCGATGACCGTGGCGATCGCCCTTGCGGTCTCCATGGCGGTCGTCGTGGTGTTCATTGCGGTGCCTGCACCTTTCCTCCTTGGAGTCCTCGTGGCAGTCATCATGCTTGTGATCATCATGATCGCGGTCGTGCTCGTCGCGGCAATCGGGATGCTTGGGCTCCTTCTCGCACTTCTCCTTCTTGCCCTTCTTGCCCTTCCTCCCCTTCTTACCCTTCTTCTTCCTGTGCTTGTCCTTCTTGCGGCGCTTGCAGTCATCCCTGTCCTTGTGATCTCTGCACTCGTCGTCGTGATCGTCCTTGTGGCCTGATGGGCGTCAGCGCTGACAAAACTCTAACTATACCTTGCCAAAGTAAGGCAGTCGTTTGTTCAAAGGCAGAAGAGACTCACCACCGCGGGGCTCGATGACATTCGCCTCCTCATTGTCTTCCTTCACGGACACCTGACGGAAGGCCTGGATGGGAACACATCTGACCGCATGCTGGGAACCTCCCTCGATTGAGACGAGTCCATCCTCACACACAGCCGCCGGAGCAGCCGACACGAGGAAGCCGCAGACAGCGGTAACTGTGAGAGCCAAGTTGAAGGACTTCATCTTGGAATTGTTCGGTGGGAAGAAAGTAGTGGCACGATATAGTTGATATCCAACGAGTGTGTTTTTGAGGAGGAAACAAAGTGAAAAGGAGGAAAAGAGTGAAAGAGGTGAATCACCCCCTTATATAGGGGCAATAGCTCACATCCTTGGGGTACTTAGCTAATTAAGAGCTCCTTGCGCAGGAAGATGATAACTCTTGTTACGCAATCATGGGCAGTTCCAAACATGTAACCCAAGCAGTGTAAGGCAGTATAATGTGTACCTTCCTTGGTCTGAGCATTAGGAACCATGGGGTGCTTAGAACATGGGTCGCCTGACCTATCAAACCATTGTAAAGATATCTTATAAATTTTAGCCTATAAATTTATATGGTGGTTGAAGTAAAAATCGACGCATTGTTCCAATTTCGCACCCCATCGACGCAGGCATCCACTTACGCACCCCATTTATACTGAGCTGTGTGGGTTCAGCAGTCCCATGCCAGGCAATGCGCCTTCCCCTAAACCGAATAGTTCGAGCTGTCAAATCGTAAGAAGCCTGATATGTTGCAGGTTGACATATATATTTTCAGTTGGGGTGTTGCCATGTTGACTGTTTAGTGCCGGTGGCACGAATCTGAATAGGGGACCGCCCCATGCCACGCCCAATGTCATCCCATCCAAAATAAGTCGATAAAGCACCAGACCATAAATTTGTAAAATAGTATTCGAAGGTATTCCACAAGTTTCTTAACAGCGGAAGTAACGCTTCTCGATCCAACGCGGCTCGTAATCCGCAACGATTTCGCAGACAACCACTTTCACAAGTGGAAATACTTTCGTGAGACGATTCAGTCCCATCTTTCCTGCAAAGTAAGTAACGAAAACAATTCGCTCTTCTGCCACTCCGTGGTCAATTAAAACTTGTACGGACATCAGGGCAGCGCCGCCACTTGACATCTGTGGATCCAGGAGTAGTACACGATCCTGGGTCTGGATACCGATCGGAAGCTTTTGATAGTGTAACTCTGGCTCGCCAGTTCTGATGTTTGATTGGATGAGAATTCGGCCAGTTTTACAGTCTGGTATCACTCTCTTCAGTCCGGTCTCGAAAGCAGCACCAGCGCGTAGGATAACCACGGCACTGGGTTCACCATTTCGTTGGTATCCATTGTAAACATGCTTCGTAGGCGTCTCTATCGTCTTTACTGCGAAATTAGTGTTATTTAGCGCGCTGTCTGGGTTAGCGTGGTGCTGCAACTGCCTAACAAGAGGTATCTTACTGCTCAATCAACAGGGTGGCGATGCGGTCAAAGTAGAAAATGAAGTCCTCAGGCGATGTATCCATATCTTGGATGATGGTGCTGATTCCTTTCAGCTGAGATGTCTGTTCCAAAACTGCAACACTGCTTGCTAGTGGTTCATTCTCGCAGTTAGACCCAAGCTTTTTCAACTCCGCCCTGTGTGCCTTGGACTTCTCGATCAGTTTCCTTTCGATATATTGCGTCACCATAGCTAAGTCATGTCAGTAAGTCATGGTTTGATTCCCGCCGTTGTAAGTATATTCTGGAACTCCTGCTTGATATGAAAGGGTGGTTCGTTTCCAACAGGATCAGGGGGACATGATTAGCTATAATCAGGAACTTACTGATCGCAACGGTATTTTCGATACCCCTCGGTACAATAATATCTGCTACCTTTCGTTGAGGTTCGACAAATCTCTCGAAGTTTGGCTTCACAAAGGCAAACCATTGCTTGATGCAGCCCTCGGCATCTCTTCCTCGTTCTGCAATATCTCGTAGCACTAATTGAGGTTCTCAGTTAGTAAAACAAATCTCTCCAAAGGACCTGTTTTCTCTCACATCTTCGAGATAGGCAGGTATCGGCGTCCGCTTCGCAAAATATCTACGATATCAGCATGGAACTATTCCCGTCCAACATTAAAGTAACAAACCTTCATATCGAGTAAGTCAAGCACACGAGGGTCATGCAATGCCAGGATACCCTCGAGGACCAACACATGAGGGCTATATAGTGACGTCGTTTTTGACTCTCGCTGATGGTCATTAAAAGAATATATTGGGATTTCTGCCCGCCGTCTGAGAAAATCGTTGTCAGCAAGCGCTGCGACAGAACTTTGATAAGGCTCACCCATGTTTCAGGTCCTGGAGCAGCTCAACCAGAAGATCAAAGTCGATCGCTTCTGGAGCATCTAAATCTAGCTCATTTCTATGAGCCTTGGCATGGTCCTCTTCGTTCAGAGGCTTGTAAAAGGAATCGAGGCCGACTATAGCCACCCAAGGCAGGTTCAGTGCGGAGAGGATCGCTCGTGACAGGCTGGATTTTCCGGAGCCGGAGCTGCCTGCAATGCCGATAATGGTGACATTGTTCCACGGGGGTGAGTAATGTGCCTTCTGGCTGGGTGAGTCCTGAGACGCCATTATATTTATCGGATTTGATTGGGTTATATTGGCCGAAGCCAAATGCTTCATCGAGATTCGCAGGCAACAATCACGTGATCATGGAATAACTTTTTACTTGAAGTTGCAAATGAGACGAAAATGGCGTGAGTGTAGTAGTTAGTATAATTTAATGTTAATAGTAAAATAATCTAACGTATATATTATATAGTTGTGTGTAGTTCCTCAGAACTCAGTGGTCGCGTGCTGAAACCTGGAAGTAGGGGTTCAATGGAGACCGCTGCTTACTCAGCATGGAGAGGAAAGTTTAGTACAATCTAATCTAATCAACCCCTTCACCATCCCCCCGAAATCATCGTCGTCGCGGTCTTCAATAAACCTACATCCACGCCTAACAAAACCCTATCCACTCCAACTTCACTGCCACTCCTCTGGGATACCTAGTCGTTTCTCTCTAACGAGTGAATCCCTTTCTTTTCGACTAGAGACTCTTCCCCACGATATCCGAACACTACCGCCACCATGGCCCCGTCATGGCTCGCCCTACCTCGCCCTCGAGTAAGCCCTCTCCCCAGGTTCCACCATGTCCGTTACCTCCAGTCTAACAGCGCATAGTCCTTCCTCTTCATAACCTCCCTCCGCTTCGGCGCCGAAATGATCTCGCTCTCCCTCCTCTTCAATAAGCTCGCCGGCTTCTACGGAATCCTCGCCCTCGTCACGGGCTACCGACTCTCCTTCCTCCAGTTCTCGATGTACCTCTACTCGCTCATCGCACTCGTCATCCTCATCACACTCATGCCACACATCCGCAAATCGTCTCCCCTCCAGTGCCTCTCCCTCGCCTACTTCTACCTCATCGACACGATCCTAAACGGAGCATACACCGCAGTCTTCGCAGGCACCTGGTTCCTCACCCTTAGCGCCGCCGCCAAGGACGCCGAGATCGACGCGCCCGGCAGCGAAACCATGAACGACACCGCAGGCTTCACCGGCTCCGACGCCTCGGGCATCACCGACGCCGCCGCAGCCGCTGGCGGCAGCCCCAGTCTCGCGAGCGGCGCCGCGATCAGCGAGTCCGTGCCCAGCATCCTCATCATCGTTTTCCTCACCCTTGTTCGCATCTACTTCGCGCTTGTTCTTTTCTCCTTCGCGCGACAGGTTCTGCGCCAATATCTCTCCGCGAAGTCTTCGCAGCGCCCGCACCTTCACATGGATGGCGCAGACGATAAGTTGGAGACGCCTTTTGCGGAGGGTGCACCGCTGGGTGCTGGGTGGAAGGGAAAGCTTGGCCGTGCGATGACGGCTATTGGGACGAACTGGTGGGTTGGTGGGCGTGCGGAGGATGAGGAGTGGGCGAGGAGCGCGAACCAGAAGTTTGTGAGCAATAATGTTCTGCCGGGGACGTCGTTGAGGGAGCAGAGGGCTAGAAGCGGCACTGGACCGCCACCGATGAGGATTCAGACCCAAGGCCCTATGTAGGGTTCTTGTCTGGAGAGTGAAGTGCGACTCAAATTGTCCGCGGGGCGTTAGACTGGGGAGATTGGGTGTGAGGATAGGATATGTACATAAAGGTTGGGTTGTCGTAGTTGGTGGGCGTTAAGGACTTTCACAGTCAACAGCATAAGAGAACGGTAATTTAATGGACGATGAGCGAAAGCTACTTTAAAATATTTGCACATTACTTGCCGTGAGCGGGAGCCTTCGAGATTTAAGAAATCTGTCAGGTGGCACCAACACTGTTGGCAAAGATAGCCAGTTCCATGTTGAGACAAAAGCGGGGTGTTGTCACTGAAAACCATTCAAGAGATAAATTAATTATCAGAAATAAGTCGCTGCATTTTTAATTCCCGATAATCATAAGTGTATGTAACAAAACGCCGACAATGTTCCCGTTACCCATACATCCACCCCAAGTCTAATGGAGCATAAAGTCCTTATGCGTCCACTTCTCAGTAACCTTCCTCTTCGCCTGCTTCGCAAAGCTGATCCTCTTCCTCCCCTCCACCTTACCCCTAACAAGCAAACTTCTATACCTCTCCTTCAGCGCATTCCCCTCCGGCTTCAACAGCCTCAGACTCTCCGTCAACTCATCCGGCAACACCAACTCCAGCTCCTTCTCCGGCAACGGCAACTTCCCCAACTTCCTCCGCCTTAACTCCAAATCCTCCCCCTCAGACTCATCATCCGCATTCTCCGCCTGCACAGCCAGCGCCATCGCCCTCGCCTCCTCCGCCTCCTCCACAGACTTGGCAATCTTCTTGATATGCTGCGCCTGCTCGTTCCGCTTCTTGTTATTCGCTAGCATCTTCTGCTTCCGCTCCTCCTCCTTGCGGCGCTGGATCTTGTTGCGCTGCTGCTGCGTCTTCCGCTCGGGGCGCTTAGCGCTGACCCGCGAGTCTTCGGCGCCGGACTCGAGTCCCTCCCATGCGGACTCCTCGTCCCATTCGGAGAGCTCCGCGCGAGCCTCGGCTGCTACGGCTTCAGCGGCGGATTTTGCGGATGCTTCAGCGCGGACACGCTCTGCTTCCGTGGTAGCGAGACGCTTCTTCTCGGCCTCGAGCTCTTTATCACCGGCGGCGATGAGGCGCTGCTCGTACTCGGTGTAGACGGGGTTGTAAGAGTATCCGCCAGCGGGTGCGGATACAGCTGGAACGGCCTTCCCGGAGGCAGCAAGGGAGATGGGCTTTTGTTTCAGGGTAGTCGGTGCGACCTTCTTCTGCGCCTTGGGGAGGAAAGTGAATCGCTCATCGACAACTAGGGCTTGTGCATCTGCGGCCTCGGACCAGGGATCAAAGGCGGGGTCGGTGACCTCGACAACGGATTGAGTTCCCTTCCCTGCCATGATGTTGCGGAGGCGGGTGAGTTCCTTGTGGGAGACGTAGGAGGTGCGCTGGCGCTTGGCGTCGGCGATGCCGTTGGTTGTCTTGTCGCCGGGGCGCTTCCTCATGGAGACGGAGGGGACGGCGGAGCGTTGGGCAATGATCTCGTCGGCTTTGAGGGGCTTGGAGGCTTTGAGAAATTTCTTCGCGATTGAGGCGTCGCCATCGACATCGAGCATGAAGAGGTCATCGGATTTCTTCTCGCTGATTATACCACTGTGGAGTATTAGTAAATTTGTATGTGAAGTTGCTATTTAGAAAGTATATACCCTTTGATAACTTCATCACGAGCGGCCTCGAGACCAGCGTCAATCTCTGTAACGTCGACATTCTTCCTCCAGGCCTTCTTTCCCTTCCTGGATTTCTGGTTGTGCTGCTGCGGCGCTTCCGGAGCAGCGGCTGCTCTTTTAACGATTGGCATCTTTGCAAAATTGTTGTGTGAGATTTTCGAAAGTTGCTAATCCAACACTTCCCATATCCAAAACTTCCCACTACACGAGTATATTTTCGTAAAGGACCCCACAAAAAATGGACGTCAATCGGTCACATGTTTTTCCGATAGCGGGGGGCACTAGTCCCGATGGAGTATTTGCCTTGGCATACTGCGCCCATTGAATGGAACAGGACAGAAGCGGGAGTGGGAGAGTGATATACTCCTGACTTCATCGATATTGGGTTTCTTTGTTCCAATTACAACTTTTCGCACGCAAGCCTGACTGCTGTTTGATTCACATTTGTACATATTTTTTTTATTCCCCCACACCGCCACGAAACAGCGCAGCTCCCTCGAGCCAGACAGCAAGAGAAACCGCCAAGATGGCGCAGGCTCCGGGTAGTTCATACAACAACCCGTTGAAGAAGTTCAAGTAGGTGGATTGGATTATCCTTCTCACCATCGATAGAATGCTAACAGATCGCTCTCAGGTTGGTGTTTCTCGGCGAGCAGAGTGGTATGCGAAGGATTACATCCATAGGCGGCAGCATTTGTGTTAACCGGATGGCGCAGTTGGCAAAACCTCCTTAATAACACGGTTCATGTACGATTCGTTCGACAATATGTACCAAGCCACGATCGGTATCGACTTCTTATCAAAAGTACGGACCCGAAACCCCAGCTGGATGAAGTGCCGATGTATTGACAATGGCGGTAGACTATGTACCTTGAGGACCGAACAGTCCGTTTACAACTATGGGATACGGCTGGGCAGGAGCGTTTCCGCAGTTTGATTCCTTCGTACATACGCGATTCCAGTGTTGCAGTGGTGGTCTACGATATCTCCAGTGCGTACAACTTCTCCGGTCTTGACAAATATGAAGGAAGGGGCGATACTAACCTCAACTACCAGATGCGAAGTCGTTCCAGAACACACGTAAATGGGTAGACGACGTCCGGGGCGAGCGAGGGAACGATGTTATCATCGTCCTGGTGGGAAACAAGACCGATTTGAACGATAAGCGCGAGGTGACGACGCAGCAGGGCGAGGAGGAGGCGAAGAAGAACAACCTGATGTTCATCGAGACGAGCGCGAAGGTTGGACATAACGTTAAGAACCTGTTCAGGAGGATTGCCCAGGCCTTGCCGGGAATGGAGGGAGCGGACAGTGCTGCGGCTGCTGGGAACCAAAGTGAGTCTTCGGAGGGCCTTCAAAGGAGGGGTGTACTTGGATCTTGGAGTGTTTCTAACCCGCTCGTGCAGTGATCGATGTGAACATCAACAACTCGAACCAGTCGCAAGAGGGATGTGCGTGCTAGACGATGGAGACGGAAATGGAGACAGAGATGGAGATGGAGGTGGTAGAAGTGTGGACCTTGGACCTCGTCGATGTGGCTGTATTTGACCTTAATGCATTATGTGGCCGTGGGAGATCTTGAGCATAGCGGTTTTGGCGAGCCTTGTATGATAGTATGATAGCATTGAAGATACACCCTGGCTTGAGCAGAGAATAGTTTGTTAATTTGTAGTACTGGTATATACATATACTGCTGCTGTATGAGACTCCAAGTGACTCAAGTGTTCGTAGGCCAAGTGGGAGGAGCCAAGTGGAGGCCAAGTGCAGGCCAAGTAGTGATGATAAGGGTAGAGTAGAGTAAAGTAAAGTAAAGCCCCTATGATTATCTGTATTGTCGTATTATCGTACTCGTATTCTACTGCATGTGTATAGTGGCTAGTAATCAGATGGCATCATCAGTGTGATTTTGGTCATTTTGATCATTTTGATCATTTTGTCAGCATAGTCCCTTCGAGGCCCTTTGTTGGCAGCACAAGTGAGTATGGTAGAGTAATCCGTACAGCAGGTGCAGTAGTAATAGTAGTAATACAAACGTTCTAGAACAGAGAGTGACACATACATACGCCGACATACACACATATAGTACATCCTCGGAGCACAACTCCGTTCTCCGATGACAGTGCTACACTACTGTAACTGCTAACTGGCACTATCTGCACGTGATCACAGAGTTTGATGACAAAGACTCATTGGCAATTCCTCTTCCCTGATTGCTCCCTGTTGCTCCCTGTTGCTCCCGCCCATACATCCCGTGCACGTGACCTCAAAGAAGGAAAAAATGCTGTCAGTCATGGTCGAGCACGCAATCGATCAAATTGCCGTCCAGCCAATCACAGTTCGGCTATTCCTCCACAATACCCTGGCAGCCCAGCTATTCCACCAATTCCACCAAAAGCCGGTGGTACTTCTGGGTCGCATACAATTTAGCGGTGATTTAGAAGTCCCTTTTCACCCCACACTCCAAAATACCCTCCGGTTATCGCGCCCATAGGTCCAGACAGGTAAGAGTGAATTGAATTGATTGCTCCTAGCTGCTCTGTAGTCGGAGTACTCCACGACGGCTCCCAAATAAAAAATGTCTTTCCTCTTCAAAACCACTCCCTCCTCTCCTCTTTCCCAACGGAGGAAAGCCACAGATAACAAAGGCAATATGGCTGCTCCGCTGTCCTTACGCACGCCTGAAGAGGCCGGTATGTTTGCTTCCGTCATTTCTCACTTCCGACGACGACGTCCGCTTTGCCCCATGCCCCGCTACCTTCTTGGGGCAGAGGCGGCGCCGTTGCGGGATTGAGGGGATGCCATGAGTTTGAGCTGACATTTTTGGGCAGTTGCGCGCATTGCATACCTCTCCAGTGACGTTATTGTCTCCGTCCAGCCAGCACAGGGCGTCCAGTCGGGCTTCTCGACACACCTCCAAACTTATGCCGACAGCAAGGACCAAGGTGTTGTCGCGGCATCCGAGAGCCGCATCCCAGAAGTGAGATAGCCCTGAAAGCATATCCCTTGCATGAGATGATCCTTGTCCTGACTTTCATACAGATTCAAACCGTGAGACAGAATGCCGACCCTCTGCTCTCTGTTTTCGCCCCAATCCGCTCCGGAAAACTCACCTCCGTCACAACCACCTCCTCCATACTCGTCTCCTCTGTACCATACCTCTACAAGCTTGCCAACTACCCAGTTGTCATCCATGTTGCCCTACAGCCCGCTTCCCACCCCGATTACTCTTCCATCACCTCCATCAGAAACTCGGGCTTCACATTCCTCCAATCCGCATCGCTCCAGGAGGCGCAAGATATTGCATTGACTGCCCACGCCCTTGCTATCAAGTCCGGCAAGGGTGTCATTCATTTCTTTGACGCTCTCGCATCAGAGAATGATGATGCCGTCACTGCCGAGGATGCATCTGTTGTGGAGCAAGTCTTGGACTTGGCCGCCGTCCGTGCCTTCCAAGGAAGCAACGTTGGTGGAACCTCAGTATATGCCGACGATGGCAAGATCGCCAGAGTTAGCGAGGCTCCAGTTGAGCCATTAGATACCGCTGGAGCTCCTGTCCAGAAACAGCTGGCACCTCCTGCCGAGTCAGCAGCAACTCCCTCGAAGGCATCTTCCGTTGGATCAACCAAGTCGAGGCAGAGCAGCGTGGACAGCCGACCAAGTGTTTCGTCGGCAACAACAGTTGATGCATCTGTCAAGCGCACCTCGTCGCAAGACATCTACGACATCGTCACCGCCATCTGGTCGCAAATCAAGGACACCACTGGCCGCGACTACACCCCTTTCCAATACACTGGCCCAGCAAATGCCGAGACCGCAATCTTCATATTCGGATCGGATGCAGGCATTTTCGCCGAGTCCATCGATTCGGCTAAGTCCGACGAGATTTACGCAAAGGCAGGTATTGTTACCGCGCGCCTTTACAGGCCGTGGCTTGGCGCGAAGCTCGTGGAGGTTGTCCCCAAGAGCGTCAAGCGTCTTGCTGTTCTTGAGCAAATCCGCAAGAAGACCACAAAGTGGGGTCCTATCTTCCTTGATATCCTCACCACCCTGAAGAGCGGACCGGGTGAGGGTGCCAAGACAATTGTTGGCCACCAATTAGGACATATCACCCCAGATACCGTTTCCCAGGCACTCCGCGGCATCTTCCAAAACCTTACCTCCGAGGCCCCAATCCAAAACCTCGAGGTTGGCACCACCGAGGAGCAAGCTGACTTCGCGGAGGAGCAAGAGCTCGAGCAACCAGCAGTTGAGACTGCCTATATGAAAATCTTGAACCAGGTTTTCGGCCAGAAACTCCATGTCGCCAATGCTTTGGGATCGAACAACGCTGGTGTTTCTGAGACCATTGCCGCAAATCCAGAGTTCGGGTTCGGATCTCTCCTCGCCCGCCATGAGCATCGCCAACGCTTCATTACTGAGGTTTCCGACGCTGCAGTCTCCAAGGAGTTCATCACTGAAGCCCCTAAGAAGTTCCTATCCAAGTGGGCTCTGGGCGCTGATGATGAGAAGTTGACCACTGAGATCACGCCCGAAATCATTTCTCGTTTGGAGACTGATGGATCCCCATTAGCGACCAAACTCCTTTCCAACAAGTCTCTGTTCCGCAAGGAGTCCTCTTGGTTGGTCGGATCCGATGCATGGGCTTATGATTTGGGTAACTCTGGTGTCCACCACGTCATTGCCTCTGGCAAGAATGTGAACATGCTCATCATTGACTCCACCCCATACTCCGAGCGCGCAGCGGCAGATGCCACGCGCCGCAAGAAGGACATTGGGCTTTACGCCATGAACTTCGGCAATGCTTACGTTGCCTCTGTTGCGGTTTACAGCTCGTACACCCAGGTCTTGCAGGCCATGATTGAAGCGGACAAGTTCGATGGCCCATCCGTTGTCATGGCTTACCTGCCATACCACAAGGAGAGTGATTCTCCGTTGACCGTTCTCCAAGAGACCAAGAAGGCTGTCGATCTCGGCTACTGGCCACTCTACAGGTGGGACCCGACGGCTGAGGATCGCAACGAGCCAAACTTCTCTTTGGATTCCGAGAGAATCAAGAATGAGCTCAAGGATTTCCTTGCGCGCGATAACCACCTGACTCAGCTCATGAAAAGGCGCCCTGAGTTTGCCGCCAACATCTCTGAGGATTACGGCTCTGAGGTTCGTGAGGCCCAGAAGAGGAAGGCAAAGGATGCATACAACGCCCTGCTAGAGGGCCTCTTCGGTGCCCCTCTGACGATCCTTTACGCTTCCGACAACGGAAATGCCACAACTCTTGCTAAGAGGTTGGGCAACCGCGGAAAGGCTCGTGGATTGAAGACCATGGTTATGAGCATGGGCGACTACCCAATTGAGGACCTCTCTGCTGAGGAGAACATTGTCTTCCTTACTTCCACCGCCGGACAGGGAGAGTTCCCACAGGATGGTCATGCATTCTGGGGTGCTATCAAGGACAACACGGAGCTGGATCTCGCATCTGTTAACTTCTCCGTATTCGCTCTTGGTGACAGCCACTACTGGCCAAGAAAAGAGGACAAGGTCTACTACAACAAGCCAGGAAAGGACCTGTTCAGAGTTATGGGCGACCTCGGTGCCAAGCCTCTCGCGGATATCGGCCTTGGAGATGACCAGGATCCCGATGGATTCCAGACTGGATATGCTCCTTGGGAGGCGCAACTCTGGCAAACTCTCGGCGTTGATAAGGTCGAGGGACTTGCTGATGAGCCGCCGCCAATCACCAACGAAGATATCAAGATTGAGTCGAACTTCCTTCGTGGTACCATTGCCGAGGGACTGAAGGATACCACCACCGGCGCTATCTCTGCATCCGACTCTCAGTTGACCAAGTTCCACGGAACTTACATGCAAGACGACCGTGATCTTCGTGACGAGCGTAAGGCTGCCGGTCTTGAGCCAGCCTACTCTTTCATGATTCGCTGCAGACTCCCATCCGGTGTTGCTACCCCAAGCCAATGGGTCCAGATGGATCAGCTCAGTTCCGATTTCGGAAACGAGACGATGAAGCTCACTACCCGCCAGACCTTCCAGTTCCACGGTGTCGTTAAGGGCAAGCTTAAGGGTGCCATGCGCGCTATTAACAAGGCTCTGATGACCAGTATTGCCGCCTGCGGTGATATCAACCGTAACCTTATGTGCAGCAGCTCTCCCGCTCACTCCGAGTACCACAAGGAGGTCCACGAGTGCTCTGTCCGTATCGATCACCACCTTTTGCCATCCACTACCGCATACCACGAGATCTGGTTGAAGGATGAGGATGACAACAAGACTCAAATTGCTGGCAACGCTGTCCAGGACTTTGAGCCCCTTTACGGCCCTACCTACCTCCCCAGAAAGTTCAAGATTACCATCGCCACTCCTCCAAACAACGACACGGACGTGTACGCCCACGATGTCGGTCTCATCGCCATCAAGGGTGAGGACGGACACCTCGCTGGTTTCAACGTGCTTGTCGGTGGTGGTATGGGTGTTACCCACAACAACAAGAAGACCTACCCCCGCACCGGCTCCATGATGGGTTACTGCTCCAAGGAGGACGTCCACATCGTCTGCGAGAAGGTCATGCTCGTCCAGCGCGACAACGGCGACCGCAAGAACCGCAAGCACGCCCGCCTAAAGTACACCGTTGACGACATGGGCGTCGATGTCTTCCGCTCCAAGGTCGAGGAGATCTGGGGCAAGAAGTTCGATGAGCAGCGCCCCTTCAAGTTCGTCTCCAACGTCGACACCTACGGCTGGATCAAGGACGAGCACGGACTCAACCACTTCACCTTCTTCATCGAGAACGGCAGAATCGAAGACACCGCCGACTTCCCCATGCGCACTGGCCTCAGGGAGATCGCAAAGGTCCACAAGGGCGAGTTCAGATTGACTGGTAACCAGCACTTGATCATCTCCAACGTCAAGGACGAGGATAAGCCCAAGATCGTCGAGATGATGGTCAAGTACAAGCTGGACAACATCCAGTTCTCCGGCCTGCGCCTGTCCTCCTCCGCCTGTGTTGCGTTCCCAACCTGTGGCCTCGCCATGGCCGAGTCGGAGCGCTACCTCCCAGTCCTGATCTCCAAGCTCGAGCAGACCCTCGAGGACAACGGACTCAAGCAGGAGAGCATCGTCATGCGTATGACCGGTTGCCCTAACGGATGCGCCAGGCCTTGGTTGGCTGAGGTTGCGTTCGTCGGTAAGGCGTACGGCGCGTACAACATGTACCTTGGTGGTGGATATCACGGCCAGCGTCTGAACAAGCTGTACCGCTCCTCGATCAAGGAGGATGAGATCTTGGCTATCATGATCCCGCTCATCAAGCGTTACGCGCAGGAGAGAGAGGAGGGCGAGAGGTTCGGTGACTTCGTCATTCGTGTTGGTGTTATTAAGGCGACGACGGAGGGCAAGACTTTCCATGATGATGTAAGTTTGATTTGAGTTCTGCTTTGAGTGGATTATCGCTAATATATTATAATAGGTCGCGGAAGAGGAGTCGGATGAGGAGTAGAGTAATCACGATTTTGATGCGAGGGAAAAGGGAGGGGTCATTCAACTGAGCGAAGGGATGGGGGAACAGATTACATAGTTTGGGGGAGGAAGGGTTGGTTGTATTAGCATTTTTTACTCGCGCCGCCATATGCGGACCAATCTGGAATTTTGTATATAAGATAATGGCATTTAAATATCTCAAATTTGCTACGTGGTTTTCAGGAGAAATGTGAATTATGCTATATTGATCGTTGAGTAAGGAGTCAAGGGCTCCGATGGCACGAATCATACGATTTCACCGTGGGACCAAACTACAAAATACGGTGATAATAATCCAAACAATATTGAAAAACATCACAGTTGATATCTGAATTTGAAGGCTGTATTTATCTCTCAGTTCTTATCAAAGTAGCTACTGTATCTCGCCCACATCCAGCGTCCAGCTCGATGGCAGACAGGACCTGACAGCCAGCATCTGTCAAAATAGACCAGGCCAGCCCATTCATTAGTGCCCCCCCAATGCTGTCGCGGGAATTTCAGATTCGCTCCCTATCCGAATACAAATGCCATTTCCGCCCTTCTCGGAAGAGGCCAGAAAAAAAACACGGCTCCGACCCTGGAGCAAAAACCGCATGCAATAAGAACTGGAGATGAAATGCTTATGTACACGCGTAGAATAGCGGCTCCCCCCAAATTACATGCATATCCGTAGTGGGAAACCGTGTCGTAGTGAGAGAGGTAAAGTACAAGTTTGGAGGGTTTGTTGGAAAAAATTATAGGTTGGTTAGGACGGAAACAAGTTCTCAAAATATAGTTTGCGTCGATGGGCTGGAAAATTTTAGCCTGGGTTTAGTGGCGCGTTTGAAGTCAAACATTGATGGCGTTGGGAGGTGTTGTAGTAGAGCGATGAGCCCAGTTATTTCCGAGTCCGCCCCTTCCACGCCCCCTGTTCGGGGTTGATGTCCCTTGGGTTGTGGACGGAGACCCTTGTTCCGTAGAAGCTGCTGGGAAGGTACTCGAGGTGTCGCGCGACCTTCCGCCACGGTTATGAGGAGAGGGCCCGTGTCGCTGGGAATTACCGCGACCTTGGCCGGACCGTCTTGGATTACTCTTCTGGCGAGGTTCCGATTTATGTGCGATAGTGACGCGCTTATTTGCCTCCATTCCAGGCAGTAGAATCAAGACGATTTCGCCCTCATTATTGAGTTGAGGCGAAAAGTTCAGGCTATTGGCGCTGGTGACGTCCGAAACGACAAACTTGCGAGGAAGCGGCTTTACTTGGGGCGCTGCGAGGAAGAAGGCAGCATCTGGAGCTTTGTTGGGTACCTTCACAGTAGGAACGTAACCCATTTCCTGTTCCTCAAAGCACTCTTCGGCCATTGGCTTAGTCTCGTACATATTATATTCGTCCAAAGCGGCAGGGATCCCCGGAAGAGACACCGTAGCAGCAGGAATTTGACTGATTGATTGGTCCAGCGCATGTTTACTCGAAGAATCGACGGCCAAAGCGTGAGATTTAGGAGGTGAGGTTCGGCGCCCCATAAGCGAATTGATCTTATCTTGCCAACCTCCAGCGGCAGGAGATTGCGATTTTTGGTTCGCTGTTTGAGTATTGATGGCCTGAGACCTCGGAAGCAATGGTGAGGTTGAGATGGGTCCAGTTGGGCCTGCTGCGGCCGCGGCTGCGGCAAATGATGCTGGCTTCGGGGGTGCAATTGGTGCTAAGACGGGTGCTGGAGGCAGCTTAACTACCGGCGGTGGACGTGGTAGAGAGACATGAGGGCGAGCGACATCTCCATCATATGCCGGATGCCCTGCCATTGTTGGGGGTGGAGGTGATGGAGAACCTGGGCGCGCATATTGTCGCTCTTCAGCCATTGCATCTCTCGGCAACTCCCGAACTTGAGGAAAGAATCGCGAGCCACGAGAAGGCGGGAGGGCACCAGAGGTAGAGGTAGAGGGTGTCTCATTTGCATGACCTTGAGGCCAGAGAGCCCCCTGTTCCATAGGTTGGTATTGAGATGTTTCGTCGTGTCTCGGCCTAACAGAGTAATCCGACCATGTTGGTGGGCCGCTGGGCGAAGCACCAGGGACGATTGGATGTGAAGGGATATTTGCCTCTTGACGTTGTCCGTCGCTTGATAACGTCACCTGCCGCCAAGTATCTTTAATTGGCGCCACTAAGTCGTCAGATCGAGACGCTTGCGCGATCTCTTGTTCTGCAAGAATACGGGCATCATCCTCCGCGAGTCTCGACTGGATGTTGCCACTGGTCCAACCGGAGGCCATTGCCGGTCGATGTTCTTGATGTCTGGAAGGCGGCGCAATAGGGGCTGGTCGTTGAGCATAATGATCGCGGCCACGACCTTGAAATTGGCCATTTGTCCTACTGGAAGTCGGCGGGCCAATCGGCCCTGGGCCAACTGGTGCAATTTGAGAAGACTGGACAGATAATTCGGGATTAAAGGTACCGTTACCCAACGTGCGGTCATTGGTCGGTGGTCCCCAGACGCTTCGTCCCTGAGCGGGATGTGACGCTGGGTTAGACCAAGGAGGGAAACCTCGATCTGGAGCCGCATTCTGACTACTATGCCAAGATTGGGGTTGGGTCGGCGGAACCTGCGCGTCAAGGCTACCACGGGATGAGACCTCTGGTATTATGCCGTTGATATTGACTTCATCGCCCGCCTTCTCTTTGCTTAGCGGCTCAACGATAGGTGCGGCGGCCGCTTTGACCGGCTCTGGTGGGTGTACTTTCATCATACCATATTGCTTAACTTCGCCTGTAGATTCGCCAATAGGTAATTTTGGTGGCACCGTAGACTTTGTGGCGGGTTCTCGAGCTTGAATCTGGATAGGAGTGGCTTTCTCGTCCTTTGGCGTATCCTTCTTTGGTTTCTTAGATTCTGGTGGCGGGCCCATTGCCTCCAACTTCAGTCGAATTCGCTCTTTTCGCTCAGCCTCTTCGCGAGCTTCTTCATCAAGTCTCCTTTTTCTCGCAAGCTCTCGGCTCTCTCGCATAATTTTCTTCTGTAGTTCCACTTCGTCTTCCAATGGGATTCCTGGAGTCGATGATACTGCGGGTTGGGCAAGAGCTGACGCAGGCGAGGCATGGCTTACAACAGGCGAAGCACGTGATTGCCACTGCTGCTGCTGGTTTGCCCTTTGGCTAGGATGTCCAGACGGAGAGTGTAGGGGTTCGTCGCTGACTGCAACCAATGAACCACGGCGCGCCCCAAATGTGTCCTGTGGTGGGTAGCTTTCCTGGCCCCTACTAAGTCGCCTAGCATAATTTCCACTTCCACCACTAACATTAGATGACGCCCTACGACGGCCATACGATGGGTCTTGCAGATTTGCTCTGTGTGTTTGAAATGCGGCAGAAGGCTCAGCTGGGCCTTGAGTCTCTTGGTGTCTTTGCAGAAGAGCCAGTTGGCGTGGGTGGGGTTCATTTCGGCTTCCTCTACGTCCATCATTGACGGGCTCGTATCTCCCAGACTGTGAGTTGTACAACTCCTTGCTGGCGCCAGCGTTGCCATCTCTCCATGATCGGCTGAAGTCATCGGCGGCGATTTCTTTTGCCGGCGATGGCATACCGTCGAACCCATGAGGATCTCTAGTACCAAACCGCGGGACTTGTTGCGGTTGAGAAGGGATATCTGTAACAATCGGCGCAACTTTATCCATCGGGGGTAGAGGTGCCCAAGGCGACTTGGCGGGTACAGGGAGAGCTGGAGGTTTCGCGACAAGTGTTGGCTTCTCAGATGCTCCCTTAAGAACCAAGCCTCTTCCAGTCCCACCAGCCATCGAGCCAAGTTTCATTGTCGACGCCACGGGTAGGGAAGGTGATGCTGTCTTTTCGACCTCATTAACAGCTATTGGGGGTGCTGGTTTAGGCAATTCTGGAACAAGATCTTCTACCTGCTGCGGCATAGAAATTTTCGTTCCGTCCGACCATTCTATTGATTGTGGTGCCCAGTCATCGTCATCATCGTCAATATCTGCCCAATTTGCTTGCCTTCCAGGATCGTCCGATTGCAATCGGGTCGCGAGATGGATGCCATATTTCTGAGCCAGCTCTTCATCAGTAACCCTTTTCGGTTCTGGTGTCGGTGCAGCTGTTCACGTTAGCTTAGTAGCCATTAGGGGGAAAGAGGAAGCACGTACGCCTATTCTTATTCCACACAGCACTTGCGTCCGGCGCCGCTCCAGATTTGCTGCCCGCGCCTGCTGCGGCTGTTCTCGAGGCCGATATCAAGTTATTACCGGACTTTGCAACTAGCCGAGGTTTCGACACCAGAGTTGCTGATGCGGTTGCAGAGCTCGTGGTGGAGCTGATAGTCCCTTTATCTCCGGCCTTCGGTGGTGCTGGACCCGTAGCACCCTTCGCCGCCAGAAAAGTTTTATTGACTGATACGGCTTTGAATGATATCGGCTTCTTGACAGTCGAGGAAGTTCGTACATGGCCTTCGACCGTGCCTTTTGACTTTACCGCCTCGCTGTCCGATCCACCGTTGACGCTCACATCTGCTGACGTGACGGCGACATCCGCTGCATCGAGGAGTGGTGTTGCAGTGCGCTCAACCTCGATACCATCCTTTACTGTGGACGGGTTGGTGGAGACATCTTCGGTAGCTGCACTTGCCTGGGACTTGTCTTGTTAATGAAGCCTTCAATGTAAAGTTGGCGCGTGACATACTTGTTCGGATTCAGCTATGGGAGGAGCAACCACGATATTCTTCGGTGAGGCTTCTGTTGCCATCATACGTCTTCAAGGCGTCTGAGAGATGTGGCGGAGCTTCGCATGCGAAATTCTCTGCTTTCTAGGAGTCGAGTGCAGCGATGGGGCGAATGTGATCGTTGCCGGCGTAAGGTAGAGAGGACGTGTGTCGCCTTAGGAACTCGGGATCGAGGTAGACTATTGCGCAGCGGGAGAGAGTCTACGCCAGTCTTCGAGATAGCGCCCTTTGTATGGAATAAAAGGAACAGCTTGCGTGTTTAATGGCAGGGAGATGTTAAGAATCTCATTCGAGGTGCCAAATAATAATGGTCGACGTTGGAATGTTTGATCTGGTGTCAAGAAAGCGAGTGAAAGAGGCTAGCGCGTAATTGATGGGGACGGGCGGCCGCCACCAGGGAATTGGGGGGAATTGGCTGTCTGGAACACTAAACTGTGGTATTACCGTACTGTGCCACATACGGCAGATTAAAAAAAAACAAAGGGATTGCGAGTCAACAGGAGTATTTATATTTATATTTATATATAATTATTTAAGAAGCAACAGCAATTTATGACTGCGCCGGAGTCACCGTCTTGAAAAATAAAACAAATTATGAGTTTTAGTACAGTTAGTAGCATACATTTCCAAGCTCACAGCCAGCTGCAAACGCCAAGTTCATGTCACGTGCAGCATATTTTTACCCATAGAAGAACACTCCGGGTTGTTCCATTATCCCGAGAAGGAAGCCTTATGGCCCCAATATTGTCAATATCAAGAGCCTGATGGGAATAAAATACATAGGACACACTTCAAAATAGGTTCTGTCAGGATAGAGCATCATCTTGCCTATACAATATCACCCATCACTCCTGTAATGCAAGCAGAAAGCGGCGGTTCGCGAACATTTTGAGTCTATATTTGTAGCATTCACCAACGACGTTCACAGATCCACTCTCGTGCTAAAACTGATTCTCTTATATTTACAACAACTCCTAAACCCATAGCTCAGGGCGTTCTACCATATAGTAGGCTCGGTATGCATCTAGTGGGCGTTGTTCTTGTGGTGGCCTGCAAGGAGTCAGTCAGTGGGTTGTCCAACTGCGGTTTCGGCATCTATAACTCACGGAGATGGAAGTAGTAGTTCTGCGCATATCCAATGGCCATAACAGCGACAATGGCGTGGACGATGGCTATAACATCCAGGTCAGCTTGTTTCCCATAGTCGGCGTTGTTGTAACGTACGTGCACCGCTTGGGTTCTTTCCAAAGTACTTTGCCTGGTAACGTCCCCAAATGCCCTTGGCCTTAACCTCTGGAGCTGCGCCACGGGGAAGCTTCTCGTAGAAGCTAACAACCCTCTGCATGCGGGCAGCGTCTTGTGCTGCACCCAGGCCCTGCGTCAAGTTAGCCTTTTGTGTTTCGTTGTTGCGGGTTCGGTCGGGTCAATGGTATCGCAATCGATTCCGTTCAATGCCGGGGTGTCCTTACAGAAGGCGACGCCACCTATCTCAATATATTAGCATCCGTATCATATCCATAGCGAGCAGTAATAGAGTTGTTGAGGCATACCTTTGGCGGGATGAGCGTGGAAAGCGCGCGTCGGGTAACGAAGCTCATTTTGAAGCTGGGAGCGATTGTCAGTCAAAAACTTCGTCGGGGGAAACAATTGAATGCAGAGATTCAACACTGTATCGGAATACACACATCAATTGAGTCTCTGTGGTGATAAAGACAGGAGGTGTTCAGTGCAAAGGGCTCGGGACGACATGGAAGTCGACCTGCATGTTTCTATTAGCTCGGTTGATTACATAATCAGCCTCAAATCAATCGACTTCCACTACCAACACCACCACGTCTGATGCAACAAAGACGAATTGAAACACATCAAATCCTTTCGCCATGTCCCTCCTGCGGCCCTCCATCGTTGGGAGGTTATTGAAGGCGGCGGGCCCTGTTGCCCACCGACCTGCCCCCACGTTCGCCAGATATAGCACCCAGACTGCAATTGGGACGCCTATTACGGAATCCGAATCGAAGCCGACCCAGTCCAGCAATGCGCCTGTGGAGAGAACGGATACGAAGATAAGGCACAGTAACCCGGATTGGAACGTGGAGGTTGACCAGGCTACATCGTACGCGCAGCTTGCCCCCAATGCCCATGGCTGGCGGACTAACATGCTATAGGACTTATTCCCCCGTTCCGAAACGAGTTATGGATGGCAGTGAAGAAGGCGAGGTTTTGCCAGCGGCAGTCCTCAGCGGTGCGCCAATTGAGCTACAAGCAAGAACCGTCCGGTATGGCATATCTACTGAATGCGCGGGGTATACTACTAACACTACACCAGCATCTATCGCCCAACCAAGACAGCTACACAGTCGGGAGATTGGCACCAACACCACTGGAGAATGGATTGGGATATCTTGCCAAAGGGCCACAGATGGGAGAACCCATTGATGGGATGGCAATCATCTGGCGATTTTATGCAGGGGACCAATGTGACCTTCAAGACGAGGGAGGATGCTGTCGCTTTTGCGGAGAAGCAGGGCTATGAATACTTTGTCCAGGAGCCAACGGAGAGGAAGAGGTTACCAAAGGCATATGCCAACAACTTTTTGTACACGGACAAAAAGCTGAAGCATATTCGAACGAAGTAGATATGTGGATTTTTAGCATACCAGGCCAAGGCCGTAAATATATTCTCATTGTACCTTAGTTTCCGTTTGTTGCAACTAAAAGCACAAGATATAGTGCAAACGAGCCTCTCCAAATTCTATCGCTCATATGTATGTGATTTCTCGTTGTCATACCTCCCATGAAAATGATCTTAGCTTGCATGTAACATAAATAATGGTGTTATATCTTTGGAGGCAATAATTTATGCCGCAACCATAACTCCATCGCAATGCCTTTTCAACTGTCATATATATCTATATACCCTGAAGTTTTTTCACCACTCTCCCCAATCTATCAATTCCCTCTTCCAATGTCTCCAGTTCCTCCCAAGCAAAGCACACCCTTAACCACTGCCCCAGGTTCACAGCACTTTCGTCTCCATGAACCTCGAACAGCTCTCCCTCAGACACAACCAGGTTCTCTTCTTCTTTCGCTGCAGCGGCTGTAGCTTTCGCCGTTACCCCATCCGGTAGATGGAGCCAGATAAAGTAACCGCCAAATACACCCTTCCCTTCTAAACTCGACCTATTTACCTTCACACCAAGTGGAACAAGTACGCGCTCAATGGCATTAATCATCGTGGTCCACCTGTGTTGGTATCCGGGAATAAGCTTCTCAGCAATGTGCTTCTGCAGCGATCCATTCTCCAATATTTGCGTTATGAAGGTTGCAACAAGCTGAGAACCGCAGCCACCTGAGCGGGAAGACCCACACTGGGAGAGTCCATATGATAGCGCAGCTGTGCTATCAGCCCAGCCTGTGCGAACACCGGGACCTACAATCTTAGAAAACGAGCCATTGGAGAGTGTGTTCCCAAAGTGTTTTGGGTCAGAGATATGAGGTGGTAAAGCCCGATCGATATCTGACAGGCGTGGCAAGAGTGCCTTGAGCTCCAAAGTAGGCTGTGCCTGCTCATTGGTTGGCCATCCAAGAAAATCGTATACGTCGTCGGTTATTATAAGAGCATTGTAGGTCCGAGCTAGATCGACGAGTTCTTTACGCCGACGGAGAGACATTGTCTTTCCAGAAGGGTTTGAGTATGTTGGAACACAATATATGATGTGGGAATAGATTTTGTTCCATGGCCGGCAGGGTTTCAGTGGCTGGGATATATTAGCTCGAACTATATCGATACAAAGGGATACAGCTAGGCTAGTAGGAAGAAGGATACAAGGAGAGAAACATCCGCCATGGAGGGCAGTTGAGATAAAATGACAGTGTGCGTCACGTGGTTATGACCTGGAAGGCTGAAAGGAAAGAAATCCAACTGGTGGCAGCGATTACTGAAAAATATAAAGACTTACAGGGCCTCTGGGCTCTTCGTTTTCTAGGCTCTTAAGCTCTCTTTCCAGTGCATCCACATCGATCCCCTCATCATCCTCTCTAACAGCCCTCAGTTTCCCAGTGAACCCTGCGTCTTCGAAAATCCTACAAGCCAGATAATAGCATGGTGCTACCATCCATACTCTCTTTGTAATATTTGGGTCAGAGAAGACTTGCAGTGCAGCTGCCAAATTCTGGCTTGCACCGCCAGAAATGCATATCCGTGCGGGGTCGTCCAGGACGGAGTAGAAAGACGCGAGCCAAGAAGAAACGGCAAGCCGAAGTGGCTCATAACCCTCATCGGGCCCATACTGGAGGGCTGGTATCGAGATCGATGGCTGGGTAAGGGCGTGCTGGGCCGCAGACAGGAGGGCGGGGGTTGGGTGGAGTGAGGGTGAGGGCCATCCTCTGAGGAGGTTGATTTGGGTTTTTGGAGGAGGCATACCAAAAATAGGGTAATGAGGATGAGTTTGAATATAAATAAATATAAATAAATTCGAATAAGCAACCAAGGCACGTTGAACGTTCCGCTGTATTTCCGAGCGCAACAATTGGAGCTAAACCCCTGGCGAATTAATAACTAAATAGTTTAATAGTCTCGCCAAATCAGACTATCACGTCACTAATTATTTGACCAGAACTAAATCACAAATTCCTCAACAAGAGCAAAATAATATGTAAAATGAAACTTGATCATTGAAGCCTGAGCATAGTCCCAACTATTAATGGAATCATAACACATGAGTATAATGAAAAATACCCTAATACCAAACACACAAACTTCAAATCCCTCTACAACAAATCGAAAGATCGCCCCATTCATCCAAACACCCATGAATTATTCATAACGCCCACTCCAATCCCGTGTATCATATTCGTTGGCCTAGCCCCGGAAATACAGCCACTGGATTACCTTTTTGACTGCTTAAGCTCTATTTCATCAGATGCATAGTTTGGATGCATAACGTAAGCAACCTGGTCAGCAGGTGCTGAGTCGTCCTCTCCATCCTCAGGAAGAAGGCCGTCCCCACGGACAGCCATGAGAGTATTTTCCTGGAGAATGAAGTTAGCAAATTTCCGTTGATTATGAATGGTAATAAATCATACCCTGATCAGTTTCTTGAGAACCTTCCTCGCAATATTCATCTCATAATGAAAGTCTTCCTCATTGTCCATCTCGTCCTCAATCTCGTCGAGATACCACCTAATAAGGACTTCGCCTTCAACACCATTTCCGGTGGCCAACTCCTCCTCTTCGATACGCCGAGCAATCATCTTCAGAATCTTCAAGTACTTATCGTGCGTAATCTTGGTTTTTGGGCGCTGTCCGTCTGTTCCTGCCTCCCGCCCATCGGCGTCTTCCATGGCTGCATCGCCTTCGACATCGGTAGGACCACCCAAGGTTCCTGCTAGATCTTCTTCTTCATCGTCGACCTCCACGTCATCCTTTTCGACACTGATGATACTCTGCCTCAGGAGATCGAAAGCTTCCGTCACAAACGCAGCAGTAACCTCACCAACACAATTCGCCTTAGCGATGGCCTCTGACAGACGAATCAATGACTCCAGCTGCCTGACTGTAATTCTGTAACTGTTTCTACCAATACCACCCTGGGCGTCATCACTTCTCAGCTCCTTATATTTTTGAACCAATAGCTCCCTGGCCTCATCGTTGAACTCGGGCTTGAACGTCCTCGCAAATCGGATGTATCGCTGAAGCTGTTCCGTTGTGAATTCCGGCTCTACAGCCTCATCGCGGAATTGGTGGATTTTAACGATGTGTTCAGCCAAGTGACGATCAGTAGCCTCGTTGCATTCGTCGAGGATAACAAAGAACAGGTCGAAACGAGACATGATAGGTGCGGACATGTTGATATTTGCTCGAAGAGTTGTCTTCCGATTGTACCTTCCACCAACTGGATTGGCAGCGGCAAGAATAGATGTTCTCGCGTTCAGGGTCGCCTGGATACCTGCCTTGGCAATGGAGATGGTTTGCTGTTCCATAGCCTCATGGATGGCGACTTGGTCGCTAATGTCCATCTTATCAAACTCATCGATGGCACAGATACCATTATCTGCAAGCATAAGAGCTCCTGCTTCAATTGTAAATTCTCCAGTTTCCTCGTCCTTCACAACAGCAGCTGTAAGACCTGCAGCCGACGAGGCCTTGCCTGATGTATAGACAGCTCTCGGGAGAAATGAGCAGATGTACTTGAGGAATTGAGACTTCGATGTCGAAGGATCTCCAACAATGCAGATATTGATATCGCCTCTGAGTTGCATACCCTCAGGAGTGGATTTGCTCACACCAGACAAAAGCTGCAACAGCAGTCCTTTTTTGACAATGGTATGACCATAAACCATGGGAGCAATGGAGTCCACCAAACGAGAATAAATATGGCCACTGTGAACCATTTCGCGAAGTTCGGCAATTTCTGCATCTGTCATGGACGCAAGAACAGCTTCTTGAGCAAGGTCGCCCGACTCATTTGGATCGATGGGTGCCGTTTGGTTAAGTGACGCCAGAATGTTACTAGCTTGGCCATATAATTGCTGGCTTGTAACTGAGCCAGGTGTCGAGGTATCAGGAGTCACCATACAAGCCAAGAAAGCTAGCCTGTATGTCAGATCCCGAACACCGAGAGCTTTAAGGCCAGTAACACCAGTGCCTCCAGCATCTCCGCTTCTGGGAGCATTTTTATCGTCCCGTACAGCTGTTGGTCGAACACCCGGGAGCCCGAGTTGGCTGACGTCAGGAACAACTATCAATGCGCCCGTAAAGATGCACTTCTCTCCTGCCTTCGCCCGATCAACAATTTCTCCACGGAGGATGACGTCCAACGTCCTGGGCATACTGCCTGTTGGAATTTCCGAGCTATTCTCTTGAACCCTCACTTTTTGCCAATCCACGAATGTACTTTGCCTGATATCTAGGCGCCATCCCTGGCGATTACCGCAGTTTTGATTCGGGCATTGTGTCGGCTCAGTGTACCGGAATGTCTGCTCAATATTTGGCACCACCATCCGGCAGGCTTCACAAGTGAACGTGGCTAGGGAAAGCTCTGGGCGAACCTCTGACGTTCTGGTAATTGTGCCAGATATTGATAGAAGCTGGCCGATATGGGCTGTTCGTAAACTTCTAACCCTGTCAACATGACTCAGATTGTAAAATGCGATTGCAAAGAGTTTGTCTGTTTGTTGGTTGCTAGTTTTGTCTCCTTGAAAGTCAGACAGACTTTCGGAAGCGACATTGCCCGCTGCGGAAGAAGCCTGGTTGCTGGAGGAGGTTGGCTGACGATGCTCCTTGAAATATCTTGACTCGTATTTCGCGATCAAGTTGTGTAAGCCTTTGGTTAAGAATGGAAGAAATCTGTAGTAGTCGTTGACTATGGCATCTGCAAGATTTCCAGAAAACTGCTTCATATGGTTATAGTCAATGTACAGGGTCGAGAGTTGGTATATCCTCAGGCCGTGTATCTGAGCAATATAGTAGTAATTGCCCGCGGTCGCATTGCTGGACACTGGTGCAGCTGAGGGTGACGGTTCTTCCTCAAATCTACGCAGCACTTAGTAACTGTAATGTGACGAGTACTAGATATCCTACTCACTTTTCAAGAAATGTTTCGAAATTGCTCTGCACTGATAGACCGACTTTGTCCTCAACCCGAGGTATTGGGCGATCATGGATGTTCCTGGGTCTCGCTATTCCCGTAGGAACTTGGTCATCTGCAAACCCTTCATCGTCACTTTGAGGTGCAAGGCTTTCAGACGGTGGTCCCCGTGGTCGCACCGAGGAGCTTCGAATAGAGCCAGACATTGGAGGGGCAATCCTCCCGGAATTGATATCAAAATCCGACATAGAGGCGGCGGTGTTGGCGCTCAGTATCAGCAATAATATGAGAGTACCAGTCGTTTATGGCCGATCTGTAAAGAAAATGAAGGTTTTCGTGGGTTGGACAGAGAGGAGGTCGAAATGTAAAATCAATGGTTTCGCACGACGCGTCAGGAGGTTGGCTCAGGGACGCGACAAAGTGCTTGCATACACGCTAGACGCGTTTTGACTTGGATGCGAGCGCAACTCCCCGCAGTCGGCAGTATCACGTGGTTACAATTATCAATATCACGTGACTACGCGACTGATCTCCAGATACTCACTGATTACCACCGCGTCCTCCATGAACACGACGATCTAAGTTGGCGGCTGAGAATTTTCCAATTAACAGCAAGACATAGACACTCCGATCTGCCTTAACACTGACTGGACGTAAACATGGCATCGGACTACGGAACCTATTTGGCGGCTAATATTCTCAATGAGGATCGCATAGTACATCATGCCAACCCAACTTTCCAGTTCTAGACCAGTATGCTAACGTACACCAGGTTACATATCGGCTTTTGAGCCGCGCCTTGAAGGTGCACGTTAATATTGCCAAGGAGTGAGCTATTTCCTCCTAGTAAACCTGCAAATTCTAACTCAATGCTCAAGGATGCTATTCGACTTTCACCAGCAACAAAATCGCAAGAAGCCGGGAACAGTCCATGCCTCATACCTTATTGCGGGTAAAAAGCTTCCAACTGACCAGCCGAAGGCACCTAATGTAGACGGTGCCGACGGTGAGGCTGGGTATATGCAAAGTAGCCCTCCTTTCAGGAGCACCCCACAAGATGGTGCTCTGGAATCTAACGGAGATATTCCTACTCTCTCCGTCACTTTGGTTCGAGAAGGAGACCTCGAACAAGCACGGAAGAATTATGAGTCTATCAGCTCTATTCACGTCTATTGTTTGGGGCCGAGCTTGATGAAAGACCTCGAGGCTCTATCGGATGCAAATAGAGAAATTGTCGAGAAGTACAGAGATCAAGATCCACTCGAGGCTGCGTCAACATATGGCACCGTGATCAACAAGACTGTCAGGAGACGAGCGGGTCATCGTGTCGCCACATCTGCTGCGGTAGCCCCACCACTGGCTTTGAAAGCAACGACGAGCACCCTCAAAACAGAACCCAAAACAGAACCCAAAGGTGGTATCTCTGAGCCCAAACCCGATCCAGCAATCTCATCGACATCATCCACCAAAGCCAGTAAGGGATTCTTTGGAAAAACTGTCCCTAAAGGAGACGCTCCAGCGACCAAGGACATTCCGGCGCAAAAAAACACTGCTTCACTGAAACGCGAAGGCTCTGGCGGTATCTTTGCATCGTTTGCAAAAGCAAAGAAGCCGGCTGTCAAACCGGAAGCCGTTGATGTCTCTGAGGATTCCCCGATGAAGGACGCTTCGGATGATGAGGAGGAGACATATGTACCGCCGCCAAGTAAGCCAAAGAAGGATGTCGAGGAGAACCGGGAGTCGAGGAAAGCGAGGGAGGAGGCTCTACTGCAGATGATGGAGGAGGACGAGGAGGAGGAAGAGCCAAGTCTGTCTACTGTGCCTCAAGATTCACCTGAGAAGGAAGATGTGGAGAGCGTGACTCCTGATGTACTGCCCACAGCTAGCCAGGAACAGCAGGAACATATGGAGGTTTCAGGGGGTAGGAGGAGAGGCAGACGACGAATAGTGAAGAAAGTAACGACTAAAGATGAAGAAGGTTACTTGGGTAAGTAGAAGAACCCTTTGCTTTTAAATACATAGCTAACAAGCTTCTAGTTACGAAGGAGGAGCCCGGCTGGGAGTCGTTTTCGGAAGATGAGCCGGTTGTCAAGGCGAAGTCTTCAGTTCCTTCCTCATCTAGTGGACCGAAAGGGAAGAAACCCGCAGGGAAACCCGGACAGGGCAATATAATGGCTTTCTTCGCAAAGAAGACATGATTGGCGGGCGAATTTGCGGTCGACCCTAGTCGATATAGCCTATGATTTCTTCCTTCGGCTAAAAACTAGACGCGGGTCGTAGTATCGAAAGGGGTATTTAGGTTCGTTGTGATAATAATAATTTCCAACGAACACTTAATAATAGCACAAGACCAAGCCATAGCGAACCTGGATTCTCTGCAATGGATATATATACATCAAATGCCACTACCCACCGTGCTCCTTCTCTTGGGGCCTGGTTTAGCTCACCGTATATGGCTGCGCTCCGGGACCAAAAATCAGCTCTGGTTTCCTCTCCGCTAAATCTATAATTGTCTGCGCGAAGACGCTATTTGCCCCTATGTCGCGGGTCAGTTACAGTTACGGGTGGGTGGTAGTTTTCAACTTACAAGCAAACCAACTTCTTGTGTAGTCTCGGATGCGATTGACGTGTATGCTCTCGTGAACTAAACCAAGTCTGCTAGCTTTGAGGACCAACGCCAAAGATTCTTTGATCTCCTCATCGTTATCCGTTGTCATTACTTGCAGCAACAAACTCATCGGCCAGGCATTCTCCAAGCCAATATGCGGTCCGCCAATGCCGTTAAATGCTCTCCCTTCCAGATAGTATGGGTTTCCGGACCTCTCGAGCAGCATCTTACGCGTGTTTTGATATACCGTATTCGTGACGTCTACAAAGCCTAGTATGGGCAGTGCGAGAAGAGACGGCACATTGGCATCATCCATTATGATCTGGGATCCATATCCGTCAACCTCGTAGGCAAAAACCTCGCCATACTTTTTATGCTTCACAACGCCATGTTCCCAAACCCCATCAGCAATAGCCTGTCCGCGCTTTTCAATAACCTGTGCTTGACGCCCTTTCCCCGCTTTGCGTAAAATAGCTGCTGTGCGTTTCAGCTCAACAGCCATCATCGCATTCGCCGGAATATAGAAACCTAGAATTGTAGCATCATCAGAGGGTCGGAATGCAGACCGGACTAGACCCGTGCCATGGTTAAGGGGGTTTCCTTGGCCAGACAGCGGTAAGGTCTCCGTTCCTTGGGTGGTTTTTCGAGAGAATCGATACTTGTTTGGCTCAAACTGACCCGAGGTCGGATTGAAGGTGGATTGAGACTGCTCCTCGATGACTCCCATGAGCGCATCTAAAGCCTCATACCATCGAGGAGTTAAGAAGTCCGTCGACTGAGTAAACTTGTGAAATGTGTTTGATAGCGCTAAGAAATGTGCCAGGGAATCTAGCTCATACTTGCACTCGAAAACAACCCCAGGTTCAAAAGCGGGGTGGACAGCATCATCTTGGCCATTCTGGGTTGCCGCCAACTTGCTCGGTGGTGGTGGCTGAAATGCATTACAATAAGGCGACTGAATAACATATTCTGCTTGCGTGTTGATAGCCCCAAGTATCAAATTGAATATCTTTCGGTCTTTGAGGGCCAAAGGTTGGTATTGGAGTAATTGATTGGTGGAATCTCGCAGCCATTCAGCATTGATATCCCCCGTCACAATGAAGCTTTGAGCGCCTTCCCAAGCTCCATCGCCTTTCGTCTTATGCCAGGCTTTGAACTCATTGTGTTTGAGCTTGTCGATCCCATCAACATGCCACCTAACAGTTGTATCTAGCGTGTTGGGAAAGGCATTCTCAAAGAGCCTGGCAAGGTCCTTATCAACCATTTTAGAAGTGATATCACCAATTATCTTTTCGACGTGTGGCGATGTAAATGTCCGACATTGTGTAGAAGGCCGTTGAAACGGAAGCTGCATAACACCTTCGCTGAGCGGGCGGCTGTCGTCAATTAGTTCCGCTGCACATCCATAATCGCTGCAAATATACTGACTGGGGATATGTAGAATATTTCACGTAATCCGGACATGCTTCCTTATAATCATCGGCTACGGATGATGTTGTCGCGGATGTTTTTTGAGAAAATGTATCGAAATGTGTCGCGGTGGAAGTTTCGGAAAGGATCGCCCAAAGGATGGCCGCTGGAAGGGCGAATAGTTGCATTATTGTTTTCATTTAAAACCTCGCACGAGGTATACTGTAAGAGCGTGATTACATGCGAAATGAAGTATGAACACTATATGAAAGCCCACGGCGGAAAGACAGGGACCACCGTCAGTGGCATGAGGTTGAACAATTGACCAGCTATTTTGGAGCCTTGTTGTCTCTCTCCTCCGCCATCGGGATTGTGGCGGCTAGCGCCACATTGTGGCTGACGTTATACAACCAACACGGGAATGTCTGGAATAGGTTTATTAAAGGTCTATATAGCACATAAAGCTGAAACAAAATCGGTGGTAATATAATAATTTACTGTTTGTACCGATCTTAATGCTTATTTCAAATAGGGTATTTCTATACGCCACTATGCTCCTTAATTCACCTCCCAAACACCACCCTTTCCGAAACAATAATATTTACCCCTCGGAGAACCAAACCAAAGCCAATTACCCATTCGTCTCACCATCCCCAAGTCCTGGAAGCTGCACTAAAGACTGGAGGTTTCCACTGTATCCGAGCTGGATCAATTATCCTCTTCGGCTTGGATTTCTCTTTCTCTTTCGCCGCCCTATATCGTTCGATCAGTCCCGATGGTACAATCAATTTGTGCTCCCCTTTGTGGTATGCTAAGATCTCCAACGCCCGTAGCATCGATTCAACGTCGCCCAGAGTCATTGCCAGCTGTGCTGCCACAGACTCTATGCTGCATTTGTCGTCTCTTTCGTTGCTCTCCACCAATATTTCCATGATATTTTCCGTCCAGTATTGTCGGTAACTGAGAAGTCCCAAGTCGGAAAGTGGCTTCTCGGGGGAGCCAAGCTTTCCTTCAATCTTCGAGAGTTCGTATGAGAACTGAATAAGAACTCTTCCGTACCCCTTGCGCTGGTACTGGGGAAGAGTAAGGATACAAGCTACGTTGTAGCCGTCCGCACTCTCTTTCTCTTTCGAGAAGTAGCCAACAAGATGACAACCCTTCTCATCACGTGTAGTCATAACATAGAAAAGAAAAGGGTCCACGTCGTAATACAACGTTTTATGATCGAGAAACATCTTCGACAGAAGACAGAGATTTCGGCACCATGTTCGCTGCCGTTTACCGTCGATTTCAAAGAACGAGATGTAGTCGTCGCGGTAGATTTCGTTCCCAGGAGGATGTAGTAGTGTACACTTGGACCTATGCCGGGAGAATGATTTTATATCTCCGAAATAGCCCAGACAGAATTCGCAAATATACATCAAGTCCTCGTGAGCGAAGTCCTCTGGGTACGGAGAGAAATACCACGGATGGAGGTCGAATTTGCCGAATTGAACTTTTGAGATGTTTCGAATTCGAGAAATTTCAGCCTGGTTTTGCGTCATTGAACCACCGGTGCGTAGCCTAGACAGTTCTTCTTCTCGGCTAAAGTCTTCCCTGCCCTCTGTCTTTGCTACAGCTGTGTCGTGTTGGAGCTCATCGACATCCATTTCGTCTGCTTCCGAATCGGCTGTCTGATCGAGATCTAGAGCCATGACCATTTTTTCGTCGCCAAAAGCATCCGGAGTACCCTTCCCATCTTTGCGTCCTTCTGCAAATTCCACCCATTTTTGAGAGCCACCTTCCGATACGGCTTCGGACGCCTCCCTAGTGGCTGCTGTACGCTTTTGCCCCTTCTTTGGGGGGGCTTTGGTTGCCTTGGATGGCTGTGATTTCGATGCTGCTACTGCTTTCTTGCCCTCTTTAGTCTTCTCTGGGCTCGGCCACTCCACGTCCTGATCGAAATCTATTCGTGAAGTTGGCACCCACTCATCAAGGCGCTTGTTGAAGTTGTCGAAGTTGCAGTAGAAGTGTCGACCACTCTTTGTTTCTTTAATACTAAGAATTTCGGCCCTACGCGCCTGCCCATCCTTCTCTACCATAGCAATACATCCTGCTCTATAGATTTAATTAGTATACAATTTCGAAAAGCATCATGTGACGTACCTGAGAGTATCTACTGTCGCTTTGCTCTTCTGCTTGGGGGCTGGTGACCCAACCGCCGAATCCTGTGCTTTTGAGCTCGCCGTCATGGTGACTTCACATCAATATCAGATGGGATCAGCTTGAATATTGATGGATAGTGAGAAAACGCGGGGTGTTACTGATGAGATGAGTGAAGTGGGATGAAATGGTTGAAATGGGCAAGGCTGTGGCGCGACCAAAATAAAACCTTAGTATACGTAGCCTCGTTATTAGTAAGCGATATGTTTTCAGAGCAACCTTGCCGCAGTTCAAAATACATTTGCGCCGCCGCCGAGTGGGATACTTATTTTACAACCTATTAATTACCCAAACCAGGTTTGCGAAAGAAACGAAGTTACGAGAATGGCACCTGAATTGTCTTCGAATTGGAAATTTCTTCAAGCAAAGTTGAAACAGGATCCGGCGAATGACAAAAAGTTAAAGGCACCGCCAACGCAAAGGCAACTAAACACCACTGCGAAGCGCCGGCGACAGGAAGCAAAGCAATTACTTGGTGGTGCGCCGAGTTTACCCAGGCCAGCTACGAAGCGGAACAAGATGAGCATTAATGGCCAGCCTCCTACGGCATCGCTTGCGCTATGGGCAGAAGATAATGAAATTTCGGCAAAAGATCTTGCAGCGGCTTATGGAGATGGTGTGAAGAATGGCATTATGTATGGCGCGGAAGAAGACAAGGTTAACGAGGGCCTGGCAGAAGATGTGGAAATTGGACAGTATGTGGCCATGGACTGCGAAATGGTCGGTGTAGGAGGGGAAGAAGATCGATCAGTTCTCGCCAGAGTCAGTATTGTCAACTACAATGGTGCACAAGTCTATGATTCTTTTGTGCGTCCAAAGGAGTTTGTTACAGACTGGAGGACGAAAGTGAGTGGGGTCAGCCCAAAGAACATGCCGACGGCGAGATCGTTTGAAGATGTCCAGGCAAGCGTCGCCGAGATTCTCAAAGATAGTGTCCTCGTAGGACATGCCATCAAGAACGACTTGGATGTTCTGATGATAGGCCACCCCAAAAAAGATATCCGGGATACGTCGAGGTTCATCGGCTTCAGAAAATATGCCTCCGGAAGGACGCCGAGTTTGAAAAAACTGGCCAGCGAAGTCCTAGGCGTTCAGATACAGAGTGGAGCGCATTCCAGTGTTGAGGATGCCCGCGCAACCATGCTCTTATTCCGAAGGTTCAAACAGCAATTCGACCTTGAGCACGCAAAGCGATTTCCACAACGGGTGAGGGTTGAGGGGAGCGGGGCAAAATCGGGGAAGAAAAACAAGGGGAAGAAGTGAAGTGATGGGGTTTTGAGTATTATTACTCCTCCAGTCTGCTTGACAGTCCTGGGCTATCACAATATTGCAGCTTCATTTCTGCGACTACCCACGGGAATAGTCTCATACCTGAGCATCGCGAAGAGACGACAAGCCCTCACATAATCGGACGCACGCATGCACGGCATGCTACCAAAGCGCCAAAGCCTTTGGTCAACGGTGACGTTCGCTCACGGCCATTCCCAGAAACTACCTCCCCTATACAACAGGTTATGTGGTTGTGTATTCGACGACTATCTTAACACAAAGCCACTTTGCGGCTTTTGTCTCACCGTCTATGGATTATCACCATCCTGCCGCCCATACCAACTTGCTCCGTTATATGAACTGCGCATGCCTGCGGCTTCAACAGTTTAGAGCCCTCAAAGCTCCAACATGGTGGAGACCTTTCGTATATACTGGACAATGTTCACCAAGTTGATGGATACTCGGGAGATACATACCGAAAGTATGTAACACACGCATGCTACGTTTGGTTTCGACAATAGTTTGTACTTGGAGTGTACTCGTGACTGACTATTTTGAAAGCCTTCATAGCAACTATGCCCATAAATAAGACTTTATGATCAATTACCTATCAATAACCCTATGACGAGCATTTTTGGAGCTTATTGCATGTGAAATTGAACAGGAGAGGGGTTCATGGCCAAAACCATCCCCTCTCCTCGTGGCCTGTGCACGCGCGTATAATTGATCACGTGAATCTGTGTTCCGAACGCGTCCTTCGCGACTTGACGCTACGATTGGAACGAGCGCTGGGACATGACCAAGAGTTTGCAAAGTGCAACCCCAACAGCCCCCTCATTATTAAAATGCTTTCAATCCGGAAGAGCAGTAAGCATCGCGGTAAATGCACGCCTAACGCTTTGCCATGTCGTATCAACCACAACGGCAGGGCCGAAGTATCGAAGAGATACTGGACGCCTACCAAACGCAATGGTGGGTGACCCATGAGATTCCATCCCAGCAAGTCCAATGCTAATTTGCTTTTACAGATGGCAAGACCGTATCATACTTCCGTGGCCGCCAATTGTATGGGAGAACTGTCAAGATCCCTCCTCAATACAAAGGCGTCGTGCTGTCCACCACAGAGACACCACAGGCGGCCCAGGCTCTACCAGTGTCCCATTCATACACGAGTGATAGCCACGAGGAAGAGGAAGCTGAAGCCGAGGGCATGATGGAAGAGTTGGCAGACTTCGACGAGTTCGTTATCTGGGGTCATGTAGCGTTACCAGATGAAACTACAGACGCCTATATCAGGGCAATAGAAGAGTATACTGCCTTTGCCGAAGTAGTATGTATCGTTATCCAGTGCTACTACATAATCTGACCATTTATAGGTTCATACTGTGAGGGCGAAAGCGGAAAAGAAATAGCATTTGATAAAGCCATCGAATGCGGGCGTACTGGAATGGGGTGGGAGCTACGATTGCTAAGGCGTTTTGTATGGCATTGGCAAATGGATGGGAAGCGTTGTAATTTATCTTTAAGACTTTTTAATCTATATATACTGTAGAACAGCTCACTCAATGGCGGGATTCACTTGCAGCTCAGGAGTACTCTATACTCCTTTTTAGTCCTGGGGTTCATCGAGTTATGACGATAAATTATCGTTATCGTTATCGCTCAAAATGCTTTAACCACTCCTCACGGGATACCGCGCTTCACAATTCATCCCAACGCGTTTCCTTTCAAATCGTCGCGTCAAAGAAATACGTGAATGCCAACCACTAACCAGCAAGCCTGCCATTTGCTTTTTTGCTTTCACGACAAATACAAGTGTTATAGCTGAAAGTTATGGCGACAATAGGGCCCCAAGATACAACTTTCGATGTTCCTGACCCCACCGATTGGAAAGGGACGGCTCTTCAAGGCTTTGCTGCTGTCGAGTCTCCCATGCGATGCCAAGTATGCAAAGAGTTCATGACGACTCCAATGATGACGAGCTGTGGACATACCTTTTGCTCCTTGTGTATCAGGAGATGCCTTGCGAATGACGGACTATGCCCGGCTTGTCGGACTCCCGATCAGGAATTGAAACTTCGAGCGAACAAGAGCATGGGCGAGGTCATCGATTCATTCAAGCAAATAAGAGGACCTGCCCTTGAAATTGCCCGAATGCCTCCAGTTCTTTCGGATTCGGTGTCACAGAAACGAAAACGTGATGCGAGTATTAGCAATAGCCAGGACCTCGAAAAGCGCAGAACAAGATCGTCAGCACGCATAGCGTCCCAAGAACCTTTCGAGAGCCCCATGGAGGCCACGTACATTGAACAGTCTGACGGGGTTAATGGTAAGCGCGTAGCGCATTCCGATATCAGAGGTGAAGTGCGCCCGACTGACTGGTACCTTTATGAATAGATGACGGCCTAGTGGCTTGTCCCATATGCTCAGCTCGTATGAAGGAGTTTTTAGTTAACAGCCATATTGACACTTCATGTCCAGCTCCACCCAGCGACCACCCGAGCAGCAAGCCCAACAATGTATCAAATCCTTCCATCACTACGAATTTCAGATCGCAACGACCTACCTTCGAACCAAAGCCTCTTCCGACCCTGCCCTACTCCCTCTTTACTGACACAAGTTTGCGGAAGAAGCTCAAAGACTTGGGGATATCATCTATCGGAAACCGACCACTCCTCGAGCGAAGGCACAGGGAATGGGTAACACTCTGGAATTCAAACTGTGATTCCTCGATGCCTCGTTCTAAGGCCGAGTTGCTGCGCGATCTCGAGACATGGGAGAAAACTCAAGTTAGCCAGGGAACACCGAAGAGTTATACTCTGGTCGGCGGAGGACTGCCGATCAAAAGCAAGGGTTTTGATGGCGCTGCCTGGTCATCGAAGCACGGGTCAGAATTCCGCAGTCTAATCGAAGAGGCAGAGCGAACCAGAAGACAGAAATCAACTGGAGGAGCTACTTCAACATCTGAACCAATTGGTGTGGTAATCGACGTGTCTGGTGATAGCTTCAACGATGACACTAAGGAGTGCGCCGATTGACCGGCTTTACGTTCGCTTGGTTACATTCTGCTACGAAGCCCCATCACTTGTATAGGCGATTTTATACAAGAGAAATAGGCCAGAAAAGGTTACCAAACAAGAGTACCAATCTCACCCCTTTTCACAAAAACGACGCTTGCAGCTCTCGCGAGAAATATTAGATTGAGTCACGACCTCATCTAATATGCACGACTGAAGACGTGCAAGATGGCGACAAACGCTTATTAATTATCGGGAGATTCAATTATTGTGATTGAGTATACTTATCACCTCCTATCATAACAAATTCTCGACCACGCCATCCCAATGACACCCACAAATATAGCCAGGGTGACCGACCTTGATACATCCGCGATGATTCACAGCGACAGTTGCTGCAACAATTTACTGCTCTCCTCGACTTGTCCCTCAGTAGTCTGCTTCGACCGACTCACTTGAGGCTCAACTTCTGTTTCCAGCGCCCCAAGTCGGCGTTTCGTCTCTGCAGCTTCCTCCTCCTCCTTCCTTTCGTTTGAGAGTCGTTCGGCCTCCTTCTTCTTGTCTCGATCTTCAAGTTCTAGGGCTTCGAGTTCGTCGTCCACCTCGCTCTCATCCACCACTCCACCATTCGCCTCGGTGATAATATTACCGACGTCGTCTACTTGAGCCATTTGCTCCCCCAGCTGAGCGAGAACGTCATCAACCCTTTCAACGCCGCCGATCTCTTTATGTAGAGCTTTCAGCACGCCCGTGCTGCCCTCCATAATGCGCATAAGCTCAACTTGATCTGCTGCCTCACTGATCTTCGAATAGACTTCCTCGAGTTGACCAAGCACCGCGGATTGCTTGGCCAGCTGAGACTCGGCGAGTTTCTTGGATCGAAGAGAGGCAATTGCAGAAACTCGATTTTTACGGCTCACGGCGTCTCGGGCAGCAGCAGATAGGTTATCGATTCTTGCAGCCAATTTCTCCAACTGCTTCTCAATATCGTGCATGAGATTCTTCAGGGACGCGATACTTGAATCTTCGTGTGTTATCTTGGGAGGTTGGGCGTCAGAGTGGGACTTGAATTTTATCGTCTGGCCATCATAATCGGCCAAGCCCTTGTCTCGTGAAATATACGTTAATAATACCTCAAGATCTCTTTGTGATATGCGACGCTTGTCTGTCAGAACATCCCCGTAGTCTCGATAAAACATCTGTTTTGAATAGATCATATCGACCCGTGACGTATGATTGCCCATTCGTCGTAGAACCTCTCTCGTAGCAGCTTCCACGTTCGACAGAACCACCAGCTCCTCGACAGATACTTTATCGCTGTCTCCATACCTGTCCATAAGTCCAAACTGTCTTAGGCCCCACGACACGGCCTGCCATGGCGTGCTGCTCCATGACCGTTGATATATGCTTTCTTGGGCACCCATGAAACTCTTCAACGGCATCATTTCCTTTTTACCCGTGGCATCGCGCAACACAGCTCCCAGTGCCAAAGGGCGGCCCCATTCTCTTGTTTCTAAACCGTGCATGAGACTTTCATCTACTCTCAGCACCAAGAGGTCTCCAGAAGCAGGGACACACCCTTCCCGCAACGCAGACGCTAGGCCTTTCTTCCATGCCTCGACATTTGCAGCAAAGCCATCAGGATTTAAGCTTTGGAGCGCCCTGAAGTCTGAGTACAATGCCGGGAGTCGAGCCCTATCGTATCGTCAGCAGGGGACGCACATCGTTAACTCCTAGTCCTTGTTACCTGCGGAACTGTTCATGCGTCGTCAAAAACTCAAAAAGCTCGCCCATAGTCAACAGGGCACAGGGTCTCAGAATTTGCTTCCGAGATAGTCCCGTTTGTTATAGAGAGACCGTATCATGACCAAATTGGCACACTTGTGACTGCCTGGCTGTGTAGCCTTTATCTCAGCATGTCCCTAATGCACGTGATAGCTGTGTTCCTGGATTGTGGCCATTAAATTCAGGCATACATAACGAAACCTGTCGACGTTTCAAACCATATTGTCCCCACCCAGCACCCTGTTCGATACCCCTATTGTTGAAAATACGTGATCTTCTGAGTTATTACATACGAAGTAGCACTTGATAGATGAGACATTTGTTGATCCATGACGACGCATTATACTATGTACTATAAAGATAAAAGGCTAGTATTTTCTACAGCGGGTTCAATATTAATAGAGTTAAATCATGAAAAATCATCCTCTTTAACTCCCTTGCCGCCTGTATCCTCTTGTACCATATGCAACGGTGCTGTTTCTAGGCTTCCCATTGTCGGCATGGTGGCGCCTATGAGGCTATTCCGGTGCGTTCGTGCGTGTAATGTTTCGCTTCCTTCAAAAGTTTCGGTTTCAATATCCTCAGAAACCTCTTGAGTAATCTGGCCCTCGCCAGAGAGTGATGCCCTCTTCAAGTCTTGTTCGAGGCCAATCAAAAATTCGTTCGCGGCGATAAACCCGGATATCCCCTTTTTGCTCGCCGAGATGTCATATACGTTTCGGACACGGCCCAGCAATTTCTGAGCTTGAACATATTTACCTAAAATAAGCCATTTATCAGCGGCCAAGATATCCCACAACGCCGATTTTCGAGACCGGCTTCCCCAGCCTCCAGACCCTGTCCCCTTACGGGACTTGTAACAAGTCGCAACCCTCTCCTTCATCAGGGCATCTCCTGTTGCTCCAAGTATGTTGCTTTCGATTATCTTTGTTCCCCATTTGGCAGCAGCTTCCGATGCAGACTCGCCACGGATTTTGAGCAATTCCATACTCAAGATAAGGCACCGCAAAGCCCCGTATGGTGAGTTACAACGTGTGAGGTACGAGTAACACGAAGCCTCCAGCATTTGATCAACAGATTCTATTCGGACTTTAGAGCTCATAGCCTGTGAGGCAAGAAGGGTGCTAACAGCAGCCATCTCGCTGGCAGCTGCATAATACTTCCACGCTTTGTCGTTATTGAAGTCGGACCTCAACAGCTCGTACACTGACTGCGCTAATTTCCAATCGCGTAACATGAAGGCATAGTCGGCCAACTTCCTCATTATTGATTCCGGTGTATCGGGCTGGTAAAAACCATGAACGGAGTCATAGTTATTGCCGGACCCACCAGCACCTGGACCCCCAGACGATGACTTGGAGCTATTGCCAAATACCGTCCACTTTTTAGACAGGCTCATGAAGCGGCCGCTGATCCCACGGCGCCTCGATGCAACTTGGTCATTCCATGTCGATATGCACCTTTCCATTGATGGTACTACAGATTGAGTAACCATCTCCCGAATGAACGTGGTAATCGCTGTAGCATCCGACTCAAAAATGCAACGAGGAGTAATATCTAGTCCGTCTTGGTCTTCTCTTGTTTGTATATCCAGCAGTTCCTCGGTAGCCGACATCCACTCACAAGTAGGAAGAGGTATGCTATCGTCATCTGTGGCGACGCAACGGCTGCTTCGCAACCTCAGAAGATGGCAATGCAGACCAAAATGACGTTTCATCTGGTCGAACAAGCTCATTGCCTTGCCGATATCGTCTCGTTCTTCATCATGCACAAGAACATAATATCGTAAATACTCGCCATTCACCCATGACGGCAATCGCTTTTCACCCCTGGTTGCCTCTTCATAGAGCCGGCGGAGCTCTTCTATCGGGTTGGGATTGCGTGAGCTTATTGCAATGATACACGCAACTGGATGTGAGAATGTTTCGTGTGGAGCCAGTGGCATCCCTGAAAGGAGCCTCCTTAGGTACAACGAGTAGAAGGGTGATAATTCGGATTCAGGTGTGGGTAAATCTCTTCCAGCCAGGTGGTCTTGATACCCCACACCAGGGAAATTCTCTGCGTATTCCAGGTGCAAGTCAACCACATTCTCGACAGCCTCTATATTTCCCCCTGTCGCAGTAAATTGATCCTCGGTGATATGCTGCTCATTCTGCTTCGATAATTGCGCAGTTGAACTCTTTAGGTTTTCTGAATGCACAGGACGCTCATATCCACTCCCAAGCTGCATGAAGCGCACCGAGAAGTCTTCGCAGACCCTGCTTGCACCGATGCTATCCCGAATGATTACTTTCCCCTGGACATGGTCACCAAATGGTCGTAACAGCTGCCACAGACCCCCGGAAAATCCCTTTTCCCCAATAAGGTCGTCTGTGTCTTTGGACGGGAAAACAGCAATATGGGGTACGAAAGCATGTGCTATCAGTGGCCTAGGGTCATCTCCATCACTGGCAGGCCGATCGTGTGGGGCGCCGTCGTGGGGTGTTCCCCCACCAAATATTGACCCAGAAGGTATCTTGGGGGTCGTTATGCCAGCACTAGGTGACAGAGGCCGTGAACCGGGCGGTGTTGTCGCCGCAAATAGGACGGAAGCAGCAGCGTTGGGCCTGTATGGTAGACTTGATATAGAAGAGGCTGGGGATTGTAAATCTGTATTATCTCTTGTCCGCGGTAGCCTCGCCGGTGGGGAGCTGGCTGCTAGGGAGGGCGACTGTCCATAAGGAGCTCCATCATTGATTGATGTCATGAAGGCCGACCGACCCGGGTGTTTGAGTGCGTGAGGTGTGGGGTGTGGGGTTCAGAACAGATAGGCTCGATGCTCAAATTGAAGTCTCATTCGAAGCTGAAGTTATCAACTACCATTCGAAGCTGTAATTGATCAACTACCAGTTGTGCTACATAGTCAAGTCAGCCTCTTTCATTCGTATATCTGTGGGAACAATCATATGCTGACGAGACGGGAGTACCCTACAAGGCATGCTCCGGATTTGAAGACGTAGAAACCAAGAACGAAAGAGTATAAATCAAGTGGCATGGTATAGTGGCTCGAAAGATAGTGAAGTTGTCGCTGTTTGGCAAAAAGGCAAGGCCTGTTGCGACTGTAGGGACTGCGGGCTATATCAAGACAAGAAAGAGGTCGTGGTCGTGGTCGTGGTTGACGATCTTTATATGGAGATGGAGCCATTTACTATTCACACCCGTCGGGGCGAATTAAGGTTCCTGGGTGGTTGCGTGGTATGTGGTATGTACTCTTACTGTACCGCCGTACATGTGCTTTGTGTGCTTTTGTACTCCACTGGAAACTTAACAGGTACATGTTCCGCTCAACCCCCACCAAAAACATTTTATACCCTTCATTTATTTATTTACCTTCAGCCTCTCCACGTCAAACCCGCCCTGAGTCACCAGTCACCTATCTCTTCCTCTCTTTCAAGCTTCAACTTCTACTTTGCGCTTCAGTTTATACCTCAAATATAATGAAGTTTCTTCTACGTTTTACATGACTATCTCATATTCGATATCCCCGCGCCGACTCATATCTTGCTCTACATTATCATCAGTTGGGCGATCGTTCCGCCTTGTGACTCAACAACCCACCTCCCAAAAGCGCCAAAGTTCGCACAGAAATCGGGGCTTCAAGAGGTTCCCACGAAAAGCCATCATGGCCAGCGCCAGCATAGGTCAGGCGAATTTGCGCCCCGAGGATGTCGTAGCAACTGCTCGGATTACTCTTACCCCCCAGGAGTCCAAACTACGAAACCTGCTGCTCGATGTGGCTCGGTATATCGACGAGTCAAAAGAGATCAAGGAGCGCCTGGAGCTTCGATTCGCCGGGGGCTGGGTGCGGGACAAGCTTCTGGCTATTCCAAGCAACGATATTGATACTGCTATAAATTCAATGACAGGCTATGCGTTTAGCCTCAAGATGAAGGAGTACCTCGATGTCCCAGAGAATCGGCTCAAGCATGGCATTGAGAATGTCTCGAGCCTCCACAAGATAGCAGCAAATCCAGAAAAGTCGAAACACCTCGAAACCGTCACCACGAAATTATTGGGCTACGATCTGGATTTTGTAAACTTGCGGAAGGAGACATATACTGTTGATAGCAGGAATCCACAGATGGAATTTGGAACCGCAAGAGAAGATGCTTTACGCCGAGATGCAACTATCAATGCGCTGTTTTACAACATCCACACAGACGAAGTGGAAGATTTCGCAGGAGGTCTAGCAGATCTTGACGCAAGGCTAATCAGAACTCCTCTTGAGCCTCACCAGACCTTCGTCGACGACCCGCTTCGCGTCTTGAGATTAATTCGTTTTGCAAGTCGGCTCAATTTCAGAATAGACACAGACTCGGAGCTGTCTATGGGTGATCCGGCAATTTTAGACGCTTTAAAACTGAAAATCAGCAGAGAAAGGGTCGGCGTGGAGATGGAGAAAATGATGAATGGTCAGTTAATTCCCCTGAGACTCTGCTTGTCGAGTCTTGATGCTAAATAATGTCACAGACAAAAACACCCGTACTGCTTTTGACCTGATTGATCGGTTGGGCCTGTATACGACAATATTCACTAACCCCACTGCAGAGCGATTTCCCCAGGTGGATACTAGCAATTGGAAAAATGCATATAACTGTCTTGATCTTATCAAGTCTAACGAATCTCCCGCCTCCATTTATAAGCTACTTATTCGCTCTGACGAATCTGAAGCTGTTGCTTGGGTCCTTGCAGCATTATCACCTTGGGCGCTTCTTGGGTCCCCTCCCAGACCCCCTGGAGGCAAGCTACCGCTTCCATATGCTACATTTGCTGCTAGGGAAGGTATCAAGTCAAACAACAAAGTTTGCGATGTTGTTACGGGTGCTTCCAGGCACTTTCGCGAAATTATCGACCTAAAGGCAGCTGTACTGGCAAAGGAGTCTCACGTATATGAACGTGACACGCTAGGCATGACAATTCGTCGCTGGGATGCCAATGGTGGCCAATGGAAGCTCCACGTCGTTCTAGCCATACTCGTGGAGTCTATGGGGACTGATGTCACTGCTGGTATGCCTGTGTCCTTGTTTGCAAGAAGAAAGAGTTACTAATTGTCTAACAGGATATGATACCTTTCTTCAACAGTGGCAGAAGTTTCTGGATCATATTATTGACTTGGATTTGTTGGAGGCGGCAACTTGTAAACGGATTATAGACGGCAAACAATTATCGAAGGAACTCAAGGCTAAGCCAGGGATATGGATGACGGCGGCGTTGGATTTGGTCATGGCCTGGCAATTCCGCAACCCTACAGAGACAGATCCTCGTGGGGCAATTGAGGAGGTACTGAGGAAGAAAGAGGAGCTTAAAATTCCCATTATATAGGCAATTTTATGTTCTTCGACGACCTTTTTGGTCATAAATATTTTCTTGGTTGGAATTGATTGATAATAGCATCACGGACAGGTTGCAGACTAAATGTTGCGTTGGGTGTTGATTTAGGGGTAATAGTGATGATGCTAGATCTTGGTAAATTTGTATTTGGTATCAGTCGCTGTGCAGTACGGAAATGTTGGTCTCTGTCGTCACGTGGCACACGCATCTTCCCAAAATATGAGCTTTGGTATTGGAGATCTTGCTGGCGGCCTCATGTCCGCAATGTAAACTACGCCTGTACCAGATAAACTCAAACCTACAGTACTGTTGTGGTTTCTTGTTGATTTGAGCGAACAAACCCTGCGCCCAAATATCCAAAAACCGTCAACCAACATTGAACCTCCCCCAAGCACCTCACACCACACATAAGCACCACGAACTCACGACATCATACCTCCAAAATATGACCTTACTGTTTAGTGCAGCCCAGAAAATTATTACAGAACAGGTTAATAAAGGGGTTACTATTGATGATGTTGGCACCTTGGTTGTACCGATAGATGGTAATGAAGCCCTGGCTTTGACATCCTCGTTGAACCAGCGTTAACAAACTCGTGCTTGTCAGCTCTACCACCAAAATATAGCATTCGACAACTGAACGATGGGCTTATCCAGTTACCAGTATCCTCTCAGGCCGAGGTAAGCAATACGCACTCCATGCTTCGTATCCCACTAACTAGGTTATGTATCAGAAAACAGCCAAAGCTGCAATTCTTGAACGCTGCCTGCAAAGTCGCGAAAGACTGAGCCTGGGAGGTGACGAATCAGTGGCTACACGGGAATTAATAGCTTGGCTTATTGAAACTATACGCCCCGATGGTGCATGTTTCCTCGACGCCTCGTTTGACGAAGGTTCCTATGCTCGCAATACTCCTTCAACTGGGCATTGCTAACCATTCTATCAGCCAATTCTCCAGAAATAGAGAAAGCAAGAGAAGAATGGAGGTTCACATCTATATTCGCCCTGAACTCCATAAAACTCTTGATATCGTACGGCTACATATCAGAAGCAAGTACTATGCCAGAGGTTTTGTTGAGTTTGCTTGCCTTTACTCATCTGGACGATACCTGGAATTCCAACCCAGCGTATGAGGTTTCAAAGGATGCATTAGATCACCAATCACAGGAAGTACATACAGGGACATTTATTGTCGACTATGTTCTAAAGGGGTTCATACGCCCTTTGTTCGCGAAGTCCACCCCACAGACAATAACATCCCAGGGAAGAAAGGCACCAATTGAGAACCTGGGGAATCGAATTATTGAGGTAGCAAGCAGCCTCGACGCGATATCGAAACCGTGGAAATGCAGAGATATTCATGCAGTGACGGTATTTAAGTGGGTGGTCACTACAGCTGATGTAAGGTCGCAAGTCGTTGAACACCATCAAGATACTAACTCGCACCAGGAGGGACTAATATCCAATAACTGGCACTTGTTCGTCCCGCCGTTGATGACTCTCTTAGATGACCCTATGACTTCTGTGAGAGCATCGGGATTAACCATTTTATCTGAATTCCTCAAGAAAACTTCACCAAGAATGCTCGTTCAGACCGGCCTCAGCGATTTACTCGAGGAAGCGCTCATGCCGACTCTGTCATTTCTACCCACCCTAACTCCCGTCGCAGAGTCACAACTGCTACTCAAGAAGGCATATTCAGCTCTATTAGAGCTAGGGGATATTCGATACGCCTCCAAGGATAATAAACCCGAGAGGAATCGGTTTTATGACAGACTGATGCGTGAAGGGGTTTTTTATGGGATTCACCATTCCGGCGATATAACGATTATAATGGAGCTATTACTGGCCGAAATGAGCGAAATAATAAACCGCCTTCACATTTACTCCGTCAAACATGCTAAGGTTTGCAAGATTTCAAGTTGCTTGAGTAAACAAACTAATGTTCATGCAGGATATCCTGCCATTACTTTCGGCTGTCCTGGTGGATCCATTCGCGCCTTCTAACCCTGCCCTTCTTCTACGAGGAATAAAGACTGTTCAGACCACAATCCTCAATTGCTGGCCAATACTCTCGGAGGAACATCATCGCGTTCAGATTGTCAAAGCGCTGTCCATTTGCTGGATAAATCTAACCGAAGAGATTATGAACAGTGCGAGTGAAAATGTAAAACACGAACTTGGTCAACTCAAGCAGGAGCTGCAAATTTCGGCCGCTTTGCTTTTCAAGTCCACTGTAGGAGCAGCTGGCCAAGAAACGGCCCTTGCAGATGTAGTCAAAGTCTACCCTGACCTTTCGAATTTATTCAAACTCGAATAGAATAGAACGTATTATATACTCAATATTGGCCTATAAATACCGCCCAGACCTTCGTTGCAGATAGGTACAAGTTGAATGCAATGAATATCGCAGACTTGCCCATAGGCCGTGTCCTCATGTGAGCTTTCAAGCACATAAGGTGTATTCCGACGCAAGGCCCAAGATTCCAGCTACCGTTAGAAGGACTCAAAATCTATTGGTTTTGTTACCAACGTCCAACACATGATATGGATACATTCAGTCAATAGGTTGCTGCTTAAACAATGATTTCCCGTTATGCCATTTACGGTATGCTTTATACCTCTTCTTCTGGGCATCCTCGTTGGTGACTGTGAGAGGATTGTCGGGGACGGTTAGAAAGTCGGAAAAGTCTCTCAAATCCTCCTCAAGGGTATACGAAAGAGAGATCGATTCTTGCCACGCGCCACTTACATAATCCAGATATTCGACATCAATATCTGCTGGCGTTTCAGTTGAAACGACAAGTGGTAATGTCTGCGGGTGATTAATGTACCGCGCATAATCTTCCGCTTCCTGATCCGTGACAAATGGATTCAGGGAATCCTGGACGACTTGCTTGAAAGTCAGCGGGGCCGTTTTGGATAAATCAAGCGCTGGCAGCTTCTGGTTTGATTGCAATAAGTGGATATTTGTAGACCGAGGCTCCATCACAGTTCCATGGGTCATGGAAGCTTTCTCGTCGATAGGCTGAAGCCAGCGTTGCCTTGGCGTTCTTTTTGTGGCTCCCCGGCTGACAGAGGTGTCATCGTCGTGCTTGTCCTGAGGATCTAAATTGGCAGCTCGGTATTTTACCGCTTTTTTGTCCGGCACTTCTTGATTTATCTCTGTTCGAACTCTGAATGGACTCAGGTCATACCTCCCTTCTTGGGCAAACCTAACGGGTATGTAGCGTACAGTCGAATTCATATTATAAGAAAATATTTTCAAGAATGAGGAAAGTGCGAGAGGTTTATAATATTCGAGCCAGTAATCGTCAAAATTATAGAGTGTTTCGTCAGTGGTTCTCGATGTTAATAATAGCGCATCAGTTGGCATCTTCCTCTCGGCCAGATATTCCGGGGTGTACCAGGAGATATAGTTGCGACGTTGTTTCCCAGACCAAGCTCTTGGATCAGCATGGTGCAGGTAGTAATCGGTTACTAGATCCCAAAGCATGGGTTGCCCTTGGGTAAAAATGTAATTGCCGAGGAAGAGGTTGTATGCTTCTTGCCGCTGACCGTCGAGAAAAGAGTTGTTATAGTACCTCTTGAAACTTTCCACCATATCCCTAGAGTGACTTGTCCACTGGTTTATTTTACGATATGTTTCCATAGTATTGACGAGTTGAGAGCCTCCATATTGAACGGCAATGGTGTCGCCATGATCATGATACATATGGGTAAAGAGATTGACAGCGTCCGTATCATAATCAATAGAGGTCCCAGCAATGATTCCCAATGCGTGTAGCTGATATCCTAGGGCTCGCTTTCCAATAACAAACTGGGCTGCGTTGGTGCGATCAAGACAATCGATGCAGTTAGTTCTTGCAACCCCGTTCTGCACTGTAGGGAGAGTGGTCTTGCCGTCTCCATTCCGAAATAGACCGGTAGTGGTAACAACTTCCTCCGCGATAGCTTCAAGTGTCCCAATAACATCTTGGTCACGGCTTTTAGACGCTCGGCTCATATCCCATGCCTTGTGTATGATTTTTTTACCCTCCGGCAGGGACTGATTTAAATATTTTATGGCACTTGTGAACTCATGCAATAACTTCGACTCGCGAGGAATCCTCTCACGAGACTTCACGAGGTTAAGGACGTAAATTGGGGCGCCGTATCGCTGAAACAAGTTGTCAAAATGAAGGGCTGCCGCACTGTAGAACGGGTCTACCAGATTCAGTTCGATGGGTGGCTTTGGTGTCACTCCAGTATTATCCTGAGTCCAGTATAGGGGTATGCTTCCTCGATGTTGAACGTATGACGTATAGTTTGGACTGGCAAAGAGTTTGGGACCCGGCGCATGGAACGAAGTGGTCAGCCCCTCAGCAACTATTTGCTCAGTTTCGACATCGTTGGCAACGTAGCCCTAGGCAACATTTAGTGAGGAACTAAAATAAATATGGGCGAGCTTACCAGGTCATTTGCCCCGCGTTTAAGGAATCTGGCCCCGGCAAAGAATCGCGATCTTCTTGCAATGATTGTAATATGCACGGTCCGGCCGTATATTGAAAGGGCTGCAGGGTTAGCACGTATTCGACAATGATATACATAGTGCCATACCTGCTTGATCCATGTAGCCATGGATTATTGGAAGACACCAGTCGTAGGTGTTCTTCAGTGCCACTGTAGCAGGCCTCAACAAGTAGTTGTTCCAGACAAACATGTCATTGTATTCAGGCGGGTATGGGCGAGGAAGGTTTTGAGTCATGGCGGCGCGTTCCTTTAGGATATTGTGTTGGAGTGTGTGCGTTATATCGTATGAATAGCTGAAGTAAAACGAACGGGACAAGTCAAGATTATTCAAAATCCCCAAAAATCTTGTCTCTTCTGCGTTCCGAGAATCTGGTTTGAATCTGGAATTCTGCGAAGTGACGAGAGGCACAAGTTCCGTCCCATCTATTTGGTAGACATAATGCCCCCCGATCATGGCTACTTGGCTTCTCTTGGTAATCAAAAGCATATAATAAGTCCCGGTGAATCGAACAAAACCGAGAAGGCCCCATGTGCTGCATTTGAGCTTCATCCCCCCAGTGCTTTTATTGCCGTCGCCCACGGCACTTAATAATTCGCTCATCTCTTTTTTCGTGTACACCATGTCATCCTCAGCTACGCTTAGGTTCCCAACGTCCGAATTACGGTCGATTTTTAGAATCCGGAATCTCTGGTCCATGATGTCGGCGCCCACGATGTAGTACCTCGTCGCTGTTTCGTATACTGTGAATTTGTGCATCTTACAACCCCCCTGGTCGCTCGCTTTTTCATGCACCGCGCCTTTACCCCTCTTTTGATCAATGCTGGGACCAGCGGAACTTTGGGAAGAGCCCGAAATCGCTGGCTGGTCATGCAATCCACTGTCCTGGGCAGATTTGGTAGATGAAGGCTGACTTGCATCTTCGACATGTTTTGGTACGTGGTTGTGGAGCGGGGACAAAATTGGCTCAGTCGGAGGGTCCCCCGCAGCGAAATAATTAGAGGCAGACGATGGCAGAGGGTGCATGGCAGGTGTTGATCCAAACGTGTCATCGGTTGGCTGTGCACGCTGACGGGTTTCATCCTGGAATTGTCCCTCAGAGTCTTGACGGCCCAGGTGCCCCGAGGATCGCGACGATCGTCCCCGCGATTCTTCGCCGGTATCATCAGAAGCTCCTATCATGTTGAAGGCTCCTCTTCTGCACACGATCTAGACAGCTACTGGCGCCGTCGTGTTTATCCGTTGTGAAAACTGTTTTGCCATGCTGCGGTCAAACCATAAGTAGATTTCGCGGTTGCCTTCCGAAGATCCTGTAGGGGATATTCAGCATGCCAATATTTAGAACATGTTTGGCAATATAGGTGGGTTGTTGATCTGACAATTTAGGTGTATTTTAAAGGGTGCTGTAGACCGCGAGGGGTCAAGTGAGGTCTAGCCATCAAGGTTGTCCAGCTTTGAAGTCAACGATCCCAACGCACGGACCATGCACGATTAAGCTACGATAACCGATAATCGAGCATGCACGAACTTATTATAGTACAAGGCTGTCTGTTGTCTATGTGACCCACCTTCCGATTACCATACCCAGCACCAACTCTGCTTCTTCACAATCCCGCAAAGCCTCAATACACAAACCTCACCATACACCTCTGCCTTTGCAGATTGCGGATTGCGAATTTTCTGCAATGGCTAATATATCTCCCCCTCCAAGCGCTACGTACGTGTCATTGCACACCGACACGTTTGTTTCGCTGCTAACCGTGATATAAAGCGTATATGTCCGCAACCTAGAAGAACATATCAAGGTTGATCAACTGAAAGAAGCGCTCACGGAGCTGTTCTCGGAATATGGCGAAATTATAGATATCGTCGCGAAGACAAATTTAAAGGCAAAGGGCCAGGCTTTCGTCGTATTTGACACTGTCGAATCTGCCCAAAAGGCTATCGATGAAGTCCAAGGCTTCGAGCTTTTTGAAAAACCCATGCAGCTCGCGTTTGCAAAAACAAGGAGTGATGCCACGGTTAAGAGGATCGGCGACGAAGAAGAATACGAATCTCACAAGAGGAAGCGCCTCGCAGAGAAGGGTAAGTGATACTGATAGTATGTCGGAGAAGGTTACTGATCCAAAGGATTATTAGATAAGAAGAAGTCCGCGGAGGCTGCCGAAGAAGCCAAGAAGCTGAAGATCGCAGCGGCAGCTGCTGGAAATGCTGCAGATATGACTTCTCGACCTATCAAAGCAACAAGAGGCGCTGGCTTACGTTCCTCAAATGCGGCCACCAGTGCAGTGGTTCCGGATGAATATCTTCCTCCGAATAAGATCCTCTTCGTACAGAACGTTCCAGATGAGTACGATATTGATGCTTTAACCAGCATCTTTGGAAGATTTGAAGGATTTCGGGAAGTTCGTTTGGTCCCAGGTCGCCGTGGTATTGCTTTCGTCGAATATGAGGCCGAGGCTGGTGCTATAAGTGCGAAGGAAAACACAGCAGGCGTCGCCCTGGGGGAAGCTGGCCAGGCCATAAAGGTCACTTATCAGAGGCAGTGATTTTTTTTGTTTCTGAATATAAAATTGATCTATGAACAACACAAAAAGCTTATAATGTGTGCCTTTAGGCGCAAGCTTGCCATATGACAGGGATTGCCATCCATAACACATTTCGAAGCTATCTAACAATTGTTCAGAATATGACGTCCGCATCTTCTTGCTCCCCAAGAATATCCGCATTGCCCGAGAGTCCGTCGTCACCGCCGTTGCCAGCAGCGTTGTCTTTTTCCCTTCTTGCTGCCATCTCAGCATCGGCTGCGGCGACGTCTCTTTGCTTCTTGTTCGCAACCTAGACATAGTGTAAGACAACGTAGATAGCCTATATGAACCCAAGCCTACCTTCTTAAGCCGATAAAATTCTTCTCTATCCAGCTCATCGAGCTCAGAATTAATATCTAGGGATGGTTAACGCTATCATCTCGAATGCTAGTGGGAAGACGGCCAAAACTAACATTTAATCGTATTTTCAGTACGTGGAATGATGACATGTTCACTGATATAGGTTAGCCAGGGTTGATTGGTAAAATGACATATACAGACATGGCATTCACTATGACGGTCAGCAAAAACAGAATCGAGAGAAGGCGGTTACAATGAAACGAACCTCTGCGATTTACAACTTTGATAACCTCATCCAATATCACAAAAGCTGTCTTGAGTCGAGTGTTAGATATGCTCGTACGAGGCTGTCAAATAGAAGACGGTACCTGTAAACTGGCAAGCTCAACCAGCGTCTCGACAGCTCGCGCATACGTTTCCCTGCACCTTTGGACCTGCTGGCCCCCCTTTCCCAAACCCGTCAATCCGAAATCGTTGTTCCCTTCCGTTGTATAGCTTTCAAAAGCAGGCAGGAAAACGCCAGAAACATTCTCTTGCTTCGTTCGGATACGAAAGCGTGCAGATTTAGCAGACTCCTGAACCTGGTAACCAATATCGCCGCCAACAGCATAAGTTACTTCTGCAAGTGAAAATGCCGCTATCTGCATAACTCGTCCCATTTTGCGCTTGGCTTCATCAATTCGACGGGTTATCTCTAGCAAGGGTGTCAGCGGAGTATCGAGATGCGACTCGTTAGGTGCTACCTCTGAAACGCCTGTGGTCTGTTGTTAGCTAAAGTTGAAGACCGTAAGGTAAGGAATATATACTTCGTTAATGCCTCGCTCTTGCGCTTTAGGAGGCTGTGACCTGTCTCGGCTCCCTTGAGTTTGGCCTTCATCAACCCCAGCGTTTGCCTCGTAGGGAAGACAGCCTCTCGGTCCTAAAACGAGCTGCGTTAGCCAGAACTTCGTGACACTGAGCACCCAGGTTATATTACCGTAGCTCCCGACATTTTGAGAAGGAATATAAATTGCTAGAAAGAGTGCAATGGCCGTTACGGCGAAATAATTACTCCAGCTAAGCTTGATTGTCTCGCTGAGTTGTTTACAGCGGACATTATTTGAAGCACAATACAAGCAAGCTGGACATGCCCAGTGGGTTGCTCTCCAAGATAAGGCGGTTGCGGGAACAGGGTACTGCCTCACCGCCTAGCCGATACGGTTTAGCGTAGTAAGCGCCTGTTCAATGCCCAAACTTGTCTCCGACTCGTCCTGTGCCGCGCGCGTCTTCAGAATTATAGCTTCATTAGCTTTAATATCAATCATCGAAAGGACATTGACACAGGTTTCTCTTAAGCATTATCAGCGCGCCCGGCGCGGCATTTACTGCGCGTATAAAGTGGGCGAGGACTGAAATCATGACCGCTGCAATGGCGCGTGGAAAGGTTTCGCGGGGACAACCTGATCTATATCTCATTGTATGTATTACCATCACTCGTGGCTGTTGGGCGTTACTGACTTTGAGGCAGTCTGAAGAAGATACGATTTACGAGCAAGATATACTCCGCGACCCTGAAAGCATCAAGCCATGGCTGGGATATATAAATTTCAAGTTGCGACATGGGAGCTTACACGAACAAGCATACGTCCTCGAACGTGCGTGCTTGCAGTTACCACGGTCATATAAGCTATGGCGAATGGTAAGGATGATAACATGCAAACTACTTTGGGCAATGCTAACTGTACCAGTATCTCTCTATCAGAACGAAGCACCTCCGAAAGCTCAACCCGGCCATCTTCGCTGCAGAATTTGCGAAAGTGAATTCATTATTCGAGAAGGCTCTTGTTCTCTTGAACAAAATGCCTAAGATATGGGAGATGTATCTTCAATTCCTATTACTTCAGCCACTTGTAACACTCACACGCCACACATTCGATAGAGCGCTACGAGCGCTACCAATCACTCAACATAACAAGATATGGGCCCTTTACAGACCATTCGCAAATTCCGCAACTGGACAGACGGCCGTTAAAATTTGGCGACGATACATGCAAATACACCCAGAAGATGCAGAGGACTTCATCGAACTGTTGGTCGAAGAGAGGCTTTACACGGAGGCGATTAAGATGTATATGAACATTCTCAACAATACAAGGTTTCGAAGCAAGCATGGAAAGGGGCACTACCAGCTCTGGAATGAAATGATTGACCTCCTTGTTACTCATGCTAGGCTCGTAGAAACAGGATACGAAAATGGCATTAATGTTGAAAGCATTATCAGAAGTGGCATTGAGAGGTTTTCAGACCAAAGAGGCAAGCTATGGTCTGGCCTAGCTACGTACTGGATCACTCGTGGGAGCTTTGAAAAAGCAAGGGATATTTTTGAAGAGGCTATAATAACAGTCATGACTGTTCGTGACTTCACGCTGGTTTTTGATTCATACACGGAATTTGAAGAATCGGTTATTGGGGCACTAATGGACTCTGCAGCCAGTCGCTCAAGCAGAGGAGCTGTGGACGAAGACGCAGATTTTGATTTAGATATCAGAATGATGCGGTTCGAGCAACTAATGGACCGACGGCCATTCCTCGTGAATGATGTCCTATTACGGCAGAACCCCAACAATGTGCCTGAGTGGGAGAAACGAGTTGCGCTCTGGGGTGACAACAAGCGTGAAGTAGTCCAGACATATACCGACGCCATCACTGCGGTGCAGCCGAAGAAAGCAATTGGCCAGTTTCACGAACTTTGGGTCAATTATGCTAAGGTCTATGAGAACGGCGGGGATTTGCGAGACGCTCGGCTAATACTGGAGAAAGCCGTAAAGGTCCCTTTTAAGTCAGTTGCAGAGCTAGCAGAGTTGTGGATAGAGTGGGCTGAGATGGAGCTGAGAAATGAGAATTTTGAGGGAGCCGTCAATGTCATGGCCAAAGCAGTACAGGCACCGAAACGATCAACGGTAGATTATTTCGACGAAACACTCTCGCCACAACAGCGAGTTCACAAGAGTTGGAAACTTTGGAGCTTTTATGTCGACCTTGTTGAGAGTGTCAGCACTCTTGAGGAGACTAGGAACATATATGAAAGGATATTTGAGCTTCGAATCGCTACTCCACAGACAGTTGTCAATTATGCAAACCTTTTGGAGGAAAGCAAATATTTTGAAGAGTCATTCAAGATCTATGAACGGGGCTTGGATTTGTTCAGTTATCCGGTAGCCTTTGAACTCTGGAACTTATATCTCACCAAAGCTGTCGACCGGAAAATTAGTATTGAACGGCTACGGGATCTTTTCGAGCAGGCTGTTGAAGGATGCCCTCCACGTTTCGCCAAAGTGCTCTATCTCATGTACGGTAATCTTGAGGAGGATCGAGGCTTGGCACGACATGCAATGCGCATATATGAGCGCGCCACAAGAGCAGTCTCGGATGAAGATCGAGCAGACATGTTCAACTTTTATATTACGAAATCCGCGTCGAACTTTGGGCTGCCGTCCACACGACCTATTTACGAGCATGCCATTGCTGCTCTACCTGATAGCGACGCCAGGGACATGTGCTTAAAATTTGCCGATATGGAGAAGAGGTTGGGTGAAATTGATAGAGCGAGAGCCATATACGGGCATGCTTCGCAATTCTGCGACCCGCGAACGAGTCCGACCTTCTGGTCCAAATGGGAAGCTTTCGAAGTTCAACATGGAAATGAGGATACGTTTAAGGAAATGCTCCGCATCAAACGCAGTGTACAGGCCCAGTACAACACAGACGTTAACTTTATTGCTTCCCAGGCTCTGGCAAGGAGTCATGCAAGCCCCAACGGTAAGGGCGACGACAATCACGAGGATGCCATGGCAGCCCTGGAACGAGAAGCACGTGCCCCTGTGGGGTTTGTTGCTGCTAGCACCGGCCCACCACAGGGCAAAATTGCTGTTGAACCAGCTGTGGTTGCGAATCCAGATGCAATCGATGTTGATGGCTTAGAGGAAGAAGATTGAGCTAGCACCGGCGCTTATAGATAGCATGGGAGTAAAGGATATCATCAAGGCATAATAACTTAACATAGTTAAGTGAAATACTCGTAATTTGTTTCTAGACTAAGCTGAACTTCAGCCCACATTGACTCTTTTGCATTTTTAAATTCTTTAGGTGACAATTTGTCGATTGATGTAGCCCCTCTGTCCATTCTGCACCGTACGTCGCATTTGCACTAATGCCTATACATAAAGATACTCCTAATTAAACTACCTTCAATGCCACTTTAATAGTTATTTTATCGGCTAGTATCAGAACTAAACTGCCACCTAAAATATTTAAAATATCAGATCTGCCTGCCACCTAATTGTTTCGAAATATCAGAACTTCCACCCTATTTCAACTTTAGTTATATATATTAACAAGTACTATATGTTTAAGTTAATATTACTTATATACAACTACTATTATAACAGAACATAAGTTAGCTTAAAATTATACCCTGTTAATCTTAGCTAAAGGAATGGAATTTATAGAATATATGGACAACAGTGTTATATAGTGTGTTTAGAATGCCTTTTTAGCACTATACAGTTATATAATAGCTCTAGTAATGAGTAGTCTTCTATATTAAACTAACTTAAGTTATAACTTACATTATTTAGTTATACTTATATATGTGATTTAAAGTGCTAACTTAATAATAGGCGTAGGATAGGTGGCAGATCTGATATTTTTGATGTTTTCAGTGATATTTCTTATATTAACCGTAGTTAATATCTACTAGTTTGCTAAAATCATGGAAAATCATTAAAATTACCGTCCTAATTAATCGTGGTAGTAAGCGGAGTTCGTTTGCAAGAAGGGGTAGACGCGAAGTTCGTCTATAAGATTTTATGTAGTATTACATAGTAACGTAAGTCATGGCGTACTGGCGGGAATGGCGTAATGGCGGTAGTAGGGTTGCAGCTACCCTATCAACAACTTCGAAAAATCGTAATAGTTCAATTACTATAACAGAATAGTCTGTAAGAGGAGTTTAAAGGCTCTAGAACGTGAAATCGAAATACAGAAAGCAGTATTAGCTGTTAAATCAAATTAATATAAGTCTGTGTACGTAGCTGTAAAGGACTTAGGCATACTAGAGCAGACTCTCTAGCGTTACGTAAATGGAAAACACACACGTATAGAAGCGCGCTAACAACAGCAACTTCTGTTAAAAAATTAAGAAAAGACACTTCTAAAGTAGATAAAAGAGCTTACTATAAGCGGCTACGCTCTAAGCTATTAGATATTACAGGAGGTTGTAGATAAGGTCTAGTTAAATAAGTATCGCGTTTTTCAGCCTTAACAGCAACAGCTACTATAACTGTAACTATAACTACAACTACAACTATAACCTTAAATTCCTAACTTACCTCTTAAGTAAGAGTAGGTCCTATAATTCATTTAAAGGCATCCTAACTTACGTGTTAAGTTAGGACGTAGAGTTAAGGTATAGATGATAAATAGGGTAACAAAAGAGGTGTTAAAGGGGTAGTTTAACACATACAAAAGCCTTATAATAGAGCTAAAAATTAAAGACTATAACACCTATAATATAGATAAGACTAGATTTTTAATTAGAACTATGTAATCTATATAAATTATAGTTAATTCTACACTCTATACATAATTTTAAGCCTATCCTAGCTAATAGGAATAGGTGTCTACTATTAAATACATCTATATAGATAGAATAGCTATTAACCCCCTCATTATTTTTAAAGGACAGAACATCCTATAAAGCTAGATTCTAAAGGAAGTTATATAAAAATAGCACTTCTCTATAAATACAAAAGGATAGACAAGTAATCTTTATAGATTAGAGTTAAATACAAAAGGATAGACAAGTAATCTTTATAGATTAGAGTAGCTAAAACGCGTTTTTAAGCCTTCTATAAGGGAAAAAGTAATAAAAAATAGAAAACTATAATAAAGGCTCCTTATTTATAACAGCTATAATAGCTATATAAGCAGAAGCTTTATATTACATTATATACAAAATTAAATATCACTCCTTATACTACCTCCTTATACATCTTATGTGCTATAACTACATAATATTTTAATTTTTAGGCCTTTAAAGCAACACCTTACAACTGCTCTCTTACACCTTAATAAGGCGTAACTCCTATAAATATAAAAAGTAGAGTAGCTATAAGCATATATTACTATATAAGCAGCTGCTTTTTTAAATTTAAATATTAATTCTACTTAGAGAGGGAGTAGGCTATAGCCATTTTAACTACAAACAGTCATTTAAGTAGCTACGCTTCCTATAACAGACGTTATAGTATTAGAACGGCCATATACTCTAAAAGAGCATAACATTTTTAAGAAGGTATTCTTAAATAGCAGCCTACCTAATTTTTAAACACTTTACAAAGTAAATATAGTGCTCTCTTCTACAATAAGTTATAGAGTTCTTCATACTCCTATAAAGCGATATATTAATAAGTTAGTAGATAAGACAGAACGCCTTATTACATACAATACCCTTTAAAAAAAAAGAGTATAATAACTTACGCTTAATTATTCAGAAGCGTAGAGTATAGAATAAGGGTAAAAGAGCTGTTTTAAAGGGTTAATTCCACATCTCTATAGAAGAACTCCAGTCGCAAGTTGTAGAAGCAGAAGCAGTAATAGCTACAGCTTTACAGAGGCCTAGAACAACGCCACGACCTATAAACGAAGCTGTAATTAAGGAAATGGATGAAGGGAGTGAAGAGAAAGCAAAGAAGAGCCTTCTAATGATAATATAGATGAATTAGGGCTGTAGTAATTAAATTATTACGATTTTTCAAAGTTGTTAATAGGGTAGCTGCAACCCTACTACCGCCAGTACGCCATTCCCGCTAGTATGCTATGACTTACGTTACTTTAAAGCTTAGTGATTCTTTTCTAACTATTAAAGAGGCTAAAGATGTAATAAATTGATATTAACTTAATAATGGGCTCTTATATCGTGTATACAAAAGCGACTTAAAGCGATACATTATTACCTGTCGTAATATAGCCTATAGCTTTAAAATTAGAGCTTTAAAAACACGTAAAAACCTCTATTTTATTACTATAATTCTTATTCAACACTCCTGTAGCCCTGCTACTCACTACAATTATAGAGCACGAAATAGCACACGATATTTGCTTAATCATTATAGAGCAGCTATTATTAATGACTAGAATATATCTATAAGTAAGCTCTCTTTACTACTACTTTATAACTTATGTCCTAACTTAGAACAATAGGTCAAATCTAAGATGTTAAGCAACTACAGTTCTATAATTCAATCTTATATTTGTAAGCCTATAGGGTCCGCTAGGCTATTATTCTTAAAATTAATGGTTAACGTAAGTCGTGGCGTACTGTCGCTAATGGCGTACTGTCGCTAGTGGGGTTGGGACCACCCCATTAATAGCTTTAGAAAAAAACCAATTTAATAAAATGGTCTGACAGAGAAGTAAACAAGCACTAGAGCAAGATATTGCAATACAAAAAGCTATATTAGCTATTAAATCAAATCAATACAAGTCTGCTTATGCAGCAGGGAAGGCCCTAGGGCTTCTTCCTATACGATCTATCTAACGCCGGCTAAATGGAACACCTACACGTATAGAAGCGCGATAACAACAACAACAGCTCCTGTTAAAAAATCAAGAAAAGACACTTTTAAAGTGGATAAAAGAGCTTACAAATAGTGGCTACGCTCCTAGCCATCGGATATTACGTGAGGTTGCAGATGAAGTCCGGTTAAACAAGTGTCGCGTTTTTCAGCCTTAACACCTACAGCTTCAACAACCACAACTACAACTACAACTACAACTACAACTATAACTACAACCTCAAATTCCTAACTTACCTCTTGGGCAAGATTGGGTTCCACGATTCATTCAAAGGCATCCT
>JPKD01000076.1:0-11643 GCA_000750935.1 Pseudogymnoascus sp. VKM F-4519 (FW-2642)
CTGAAGTTCAAGAGCTTAATATGCGCATTAAAGAGGCGACGGCAAAGATGCCTCCAAATCCTGACAAAGGCTCAGCCCAGTTCAAAGAGCGACAGAAGCTATACACTGAAAAAAGTAATCTACTCCGATCAGCTCGCGCGTCACATAGAGAGAAGTGGTTCTCTGGTAGTTTCGATGAAGAGGCTAAACGGCAATTGCAACAAGAAGGAGAGGATGATGAAACTTTGCCAAAACCAACTAGCACGTTTCCATTAATCCGCCACCTTGCAATTGCAAGAAGAAGGAGAGCATGATGATGAAACTTTACCGGAACCAACTAGCACGTTTCCTTTGATCCGCCACCTTATGCCAGAGCGCAATCGTATTGCAGATGCATTATTAGTTACTAAAGATCTACAGAGCAAAGAAGGGCAGGCTGTTTTACGAGATGTCTACAGCTTATGCAATGATGATAACCGAGTGGCATATCGACCAGATGAACGGCCTGTTGATGGAGTATGCCCTTGCAACAACTGTCGGACGGTTATAGCAGAGTAAGCATAAGATGCAATTCTAAGTTAACCAAAGCTAACTGATTTAGGTTGAGTCTTCCGATGCGCTCGAAGCACATACATAATTGCCGCCAACGCGAGCTACGAGATACCCAAAGTCAACAACCTAGCTCGTACTCCCGCCGGCTTCGGAACCGAAAGCTCCCATTTGCTGAGTACTGTTATGCATGTTGCAAATTTAGTTGTAGTGAAGATGACTGGAGCAACCATTGCAAATGGCATCTTGAAAATCTAACAATGAGATGCGGGCTCCTTACTTTTCGCTACACGCTTGCTATCGCAGGCTACTGTCCATTCTGCGTAGACTGCGTAGGCGATGAGAGCCTTTCTCCATCACAAAGGATGCAGCAATGGATGACGAAATCCACGCTACTCAATCATATTGACAAGCACCTTGAGACTGGCGCAAAAAAGGAATGTCCACATCCCTCATGTCACGTACCACTTATGAACGCTTCAGACTCCCGGGCCCATTTTCAGGATGCTCATTATATTGAAGAACCACGTTCAAACTGTGTGAGCAGAAAACGGAAGAGCGAAGATGATGAGGAAAATGTGCAAGACACGAAGGGCGAGGCTTTAATCTATGTGAGTAAAAAGGCAAAGAATGAGGATGAGAAGGTAGAGGGGGAAAATGCGGGACCTACGACAGTCATAAGATAAATAATACTATTGTCGTTTTAGTGAGACAGTCGAGGACGTGACTTTATGTACTGGAAGGCATCTTCTTGAATAGCAGCTGATTTAAACCCTAGTTCGAATGGGTTCTTTGGCTGGAACAGGTGTCCCTGTCCCTCGTGGGATCAGAGATGCCCCTTGTCGAAGAATGGGTTTGGTTTAATCAAGAAACTCGATTTGGATCGGTGAACTGGATAGGCCACACCATACTCATTGTGGTAGAGATATGAGTACCGCCGGAGACCATTTTGTCACGTTGCAGATATTGAATCGTGAGTGATAACCATCTTATGAACCATCTAATTAGAATTGAGAGGAGGCAAACAGTCGCGCTCCCCTCGATCTCTTTCGTCATCTAATTCAGAAGCTGACTTCTTTAGTTTCGTAGAATAGCATACAAGTCAGAAATTCGGCTTCAACGTAGCGTCTCCGAGTCTGTTCGAATTGGTCAGTCAGAGTTGAGGAGTAGTGGAAACTGGCTGCTGGGAACCATCTATCGGAGTACTATGTTGACATTCGTTTTGTAGCGTCCTGTATAAGTTATGGCTAATCCAATACGTTCTTAGTTATTCTTCCTCAAAGATTCGATAACCACCGCCAATTAACCTCACACTCCAGAGGAATGTGTCTCCGCCAAAATCGTTTCCAGTCTCAGCCTTGCTTATCTTGTGGAAATTTCATCCCGGCTTTTTTTCACCGCCGCATGGGACTGGTTGAATGAACATGAGCCTCCTGATCCTTGAATGTGACGTAATTTCTCAACCAGACAGTACAAACGTACGTACAACACAAGTGCACAACTCATCTTTCTCATACCCTCATGTTTCGCCGTGTTTCTCTTTCCCACTGGTGAGGCCGTCGCGTAATAATGTGTCCGAACCCCTGACAACTTTTCGCCGAACCTACTTTGGTACCGGAGCTTGCCGAAGAAACTTTCGGCGAGCCGAATTGAGAAACTGCAAGCGATTTTCAACAAGGGTTCAAAACATCTCCAACTCAGGACGCAATGCAGGTATATAATATCTTCCATGTTTCTATTCTTCTCTATTGTTACATCAATACTCAAACAAAATGACAATCTCAAATTCAAAAATAACTCTCTCCCCTATACTCCCTTGCGATTTCCCCATAATCGCCCGCCTCGAAGCTGCCGCATTCGCAAACGAAGAATTTGGCGCCGTAGCCTTCGGACCACACCGCTTCTCCGATGCAGCCATGGCTTCACGCGCAGCTAGTTTGGCCATAGGGCCTAAGCCTGGAGAAACGCTGCGAAATGTGAAAGCTGTAACTGTAGGACCTGAGGGAGAGGAGATCGTGGGGTTTGCGGCTTGGGCATTCTGTGTGGGACGAGGAGGGAGTGAGGAGGAAATGAGGAGGTTGGGGACGAAGGAAGGATGGGTTGAGGACGAGAATGAGGAAGACAAGGACCCGTTTGGACCGGGTGCTAATGTTAGATTCTGCGAGGATGCGATTTTGAGAGGGGATGAGCATATGGCGAGGTCTACGGAGGGTCGTGACTACGCTAGTAAGTGATGCTACTTTGATGCTTTTATTTCGAGCGAAGACACGAAAGCAGGACTGACACTATATTTAGAGCTAAGAGTTCTTGTTGTCTCACCAAAATGTCAGCGAAGAGGTATTGGGATTACTTTGCTCGAAGATGGATTACGAGAAGCCGACGCACAAGGCTTGCGAGCTGTGCTCGGGGCATCGCCAGATGGAATTGATTTGTATAGAAGATACGGATTTGTGGATTTTGAGGTTATGGATTTTAAATTATGGGAGTATGTGGGGGGGGAGGGAATGGGAGTTGCTACGCACGTTATAATGCACCGTCCAGCAGTTCTGATACATTAGAACCGGACCGTCATTCATATATGAATGGTCCAGCCCATGTGTCTGTCGTCTCACGAGTTGGCAGAGCCCTCGAAGGATGAAAGATCAGCCCGGGAGTACAGCCAAGCGAATAGTTCCAAGCAGATGAGAGAGACTGGCTAGGATTTTACATGAATGAGAATCTTGGGCGACAGATACGACCAGTTAATTACCCCATCCAGCTTAATATTGCAGTTCAAATCATGATATTCATCCTCAATCAAATACACAACGTGATCGTCGGCCCTGAGACGCTAAAGGTGAACGCTATCATTGCCTGTGAAAATCCAAGCCGACTGGCGACTATCGCCGTATGATCGATGAAACGATTCAGCACCGAATTCGAGGAGAAACAGACCCGCCGTAAATGCGCTAGCATTGAAGCAGATGCTATCCCAATGCCTTCAGATACAATGCGATGCCTGTGTTTTATGTTCGTATGAAGTTTATTCCACATCGGCCAGCTTTCATTTTCGCGCAATTAAGGCTTTCAGTTTTTAGAAATGCCAACACTCACGCCCTGTTTTAATTTCGCCATTGTTAGCTTCTATTTTCACACAGTCACCATTCTCAGTGTCATAAACGTCAATACTCACATTCTGTTTATTTCGCCCTTGTTAGCTTCCATCTTCACATAGTTAAGGATCCTCAGCATTAGAAAGGGCTAATGCTCACACACTTAATATTATATCAGCTTCCACCTTTACACAGTTAGGTCTCTTAGTGCCCGATAAGACCAATACTCACTTTCTGTTTATGCCACCCCTCTCAGCTTCCATTTTCACGTTCTTAGTGTCAGAAGCGTTAATACTCACCACCTGTCCAGGCCACCTCTGTCAGCTTCAACCTGCACGCAGTTACCATTCTCAGCGTCGGAAACGTCAATACTCACGAACTGTCCATGCCACCCCTGTCAGCTTCCATCTGCACACAGTCACCATTGTCAGTGTCAGAAACGACAATACTCACACCCTGTTTATTTTGCCCCTATCAGCTTCTATTTCACGCAGTTACCATTATCGGTGTTAACAAAATTGTTGCCCCGCCGGGGCCTATGTTTTACATCTCTATCCTTGGCCCAAATTCACTGGTCTTGCTGGTGACCTTGAGCGAAACCGCTGTGGCGCTTCTGCAAGAAATAAGACGATCGAGAATGACCAAACTTGCGATTGCCAACTACAGCTCAAGAGAGAATGGTTCTCAGCATCAAAGCTTGAGACATCCAGTCCCTCTTAGGTTCCCATAACTGCTTCCCCATTTTTAAAGGGAAGGGCAAGTTGGACGCCGCAATCACGAGAACATGGAGGAGGCCTAACGAGAAGGCCATAAAGCCTGCGGAGCGATGAACAATCCAGTTTGCCTTACTCGCTCTCGGCTTCTCATCTTGCTGACCATCAGTTTTCCTTTTCGTGCTGCCTGTATTTGACCTATTCGGTGGCGTGTATACCGTAGGTGATAACCGTGGCTCGTTGCTCGCAGAACCATTCGCTCGTCGTTGGGTCGCGGTACAGGGGGCAGCGTTTTCATTGTAGCTGCTCTCTCCTGAGGCGACAGGCGTTCATATCCCAACTGCGACTGAAGTGACGGCAAGGTTTCGGTCTGTATCTGTAGCGCGGGTGACTTTAATCTGTGTGCTAATTTTGAATTCGTACTTTGGGTATGTTCTGCTTTCTGGGCTTCCGTCAGTAGCGGGCACGGTTCCTCCTCCATATACGTTAGCCGAATCCCAATCTGTACTATCGCGGAAGAAACCATAGTTGAGTCTCTCCTGTATCCGCGAGGCGCAACTAATGCGCGTGGAGGCCGAAGCTCAGCTGCTGGGTTTAAATCCATTTGAGATGGTAACATGAAAGTGGTGGATGGAAGCTTAGTGGTTGAGATGGTGGAGCTTGTCTCTTGCTGGCGAGACGGGCTTGTGGATGGCTCCTCATTCGGGAATAGGGAATATGATTGAGATGGCTTGTGCTTGTATAGTCGAGATGGAGGGGATCCAGCTGTGATAGCTTGATTCGGCCTCGACGGGAGTCCTGTCGGTGTTACCAGAGATGGGTTGCTCAAAGGTAATTGGGTATTTTTGGCTTTATTGTCAATACGGACGGGGCTCTGTGTTGATTCTGAGATCGGTGACCTGTATTTCTCGCGATAAAAGCTGGCTACACTGCTGGAAGGCACAGGACTCCGGGGGCCAAATAATGGCTGTAAAATGTGACCACCAAATCCAAGGTCGTTAGGACTCCATATCCGTATCTCGTGCTTCTTTCCGCTCCAGTCGGGTGTTGCTTTTGGTCGAAATGACGTGGTCGCGGTGTTTGCTCGTAGGAGAGGCTGTAAGGCTCCAGTCACAAGGCCAACAAGATTCAAAACCACCGTCGCAATCATGGCAGTGAGAACGGTTGGTTCTCTGATACTCATTTTGACAAACCAAGGTGTTACAAACGCCTAAAGTTGTTAGGCTCTCCTATATCAAGGAAGGATACTTTCTCACCAGTCCTACGAGTTTCAAGATCAGAGAATACACCATACGTGAGGCCGCAACTCGCTGGTGTTGGTCAATCAGCTTCTGTGTCGACAAGCGATAGAAGATGATGACGGAACTAGAAATCGCGAAAAATGCGATAGCAGAGAGGATGCCGAGTCCAGCAATGCCAAAGTTCGTCACAAACCACATCAACGACGCGAAACAATAGTTTGGCTGTTTGTGAATTTGTGTTAGTATCCAGCTGCCAATAGCCATTAAGACAATAACAGCTAGACATATCGTTACATCGTATTTGCCCCTCGGCTTAAAAGGTTCTTTTCGTAATGATCGTATTGCACACTCAACACCAAAAACTATATGAATATAGGAAGGCAGAAAGATTGCTAGGGCTATCAGCGACGTTCTCGGGCTGGCATCTTAGTAACTCACCCGGAAATACAAATTGTGCGATAGTACTGCAGCCACGAATCATCAAGGACTCTAGACCATAGCTTTGCGCGACGGCAAACATAACTCCCTGTACAACGATGCCCAATGCAAGCACAAGTGGAAATGTCTCCGCAGGGTGCATTGCCCAAAGAAAGAATTTCCTACAACTGAGATTAGCCAAGTAAGTCAATAGAGCACATAGAAAGTTATACTTTGAACTCGAACCATTTCCATAACGCTTTGAGGCACAATAACAGTCGTAGAGTATGCTAAAAGTGGTGGCAAACGCAGCGACGCCGTTAAAGGATGCCAGAATGACTGTGAATGTTCGAATAGATTTGCTGTTCGCGAAAACAAGACTTGATATCAACTTTTGAGCTTCTGTTTGATCTCTTCCCACTCTCATCTGTGCCTGCCACATTTCCGTGGCAATCGCATCGCTTGCTCTTCTCTCTAGCCAAGATATCGCATTCACCATGTTGAAGCCAAGTCGAGAACGAGATGTGACCCTTTGTGTGACTGGCCTAACGGGAGAGCGTATTGCAGTTTGCGAAGACCACCAGAGCAATTTGTGTTGCAGCTGTCATGGAGAGTAAAAAAAACTGAAAGCAATGAAAACCTCAGAGTGGGAATACTGTCTAGGAGAAGTGGCTGATTGACGAAGATAAACTGTAACAAGAAACGAAAGTCCTGAGCCAGCAGAAGAGATGACCAATGTTATTCAAGGCAATGAAGCCGACAGAAGTGAATAATCGACGTCGCCGACAAAAAGAACGTAAAGCGCCAGGCCGTGTACCCTCCTAGACATATGGGAAGAATGCATTAGAAGAACGAAACTGTGACAAAGGGGCTATTACGATATAATATGTTCGAGGCCTTGCACACGGGTCACTCAAAATCCGAGTCTTGCCCTTTGCCATCGCCATGGTAAGGTTTTGGAGGGCGGTCTGGGTGTGATGGGTTGGTGGGGTGCTCCCAGACCACATTACGGTTCTCTACTGAAAATGACTGGAAGGTCATTTCCAGGTTTATTTGTGTCCCAGGCGTGGAATGGTGCAGAGAGCGTCCAAACTCTAGTCGCATTCTGTCTAGTAATCTATCGGGGTCATTCCGAAACGTGACGTCGTCTCAACGTCCCGCGTAGTCCCCTGGTCGTCTGAAATGCAGACAGTACCAGAGCGTCGCCTCTGATTTGGCCTAGGCCGCAGTTCATGCACAAGAAATTTATTGAAATTTATCTTTATTCAGCTAGGTGATCCGAGAAATCCTCCGTTCTGAGTTGAGTGAACGACTCTTGACGCGGTTTAGTAGCAAAGCCAATGATGATATACACGACTGCCACAAGCGCATTGAATACCAATGCGTTAACGGGTGTAAAAAATAATCTCGTCTTGCTATCACCAAACAGTCCGGCCAGCTTTTTTGACAACCAGGACCGTGTCCGCAACGTTGATAGCGACGGCTGTTCGGCCTGATCACCCACACCAACCTTGCCGAGGAGGGATGGTAGGTAGCCTTCTTTGCCAGAAGCGTAGACCAGGCGGCCACTGTGAGAGCTGTGGCATTAAGGGCACCGATGGCGTCGAGAGGAAGGACAAAGAAGTATGCCATGTTAGCCAAGAGGTAACTCGCGATAACGATTGGCATTGCTGTGTGGAGAACTCGAGGAAGGTCTCTCCCCGGGTTACGGTACTCTCCGACGAGCATCATGAAGGCGATCCATTTGTGCTTGTGCCCGAAGAGCTTGAGGCACCCGTTCTGGATAGAGACTTGCATGTAGCGTGAGTGCATAGTTGGGTGGTAGTAACGTGGGTGGTGGCCGGGGAAGGGCCGGATGTTGTGGTGTCGGTATTAGAGCGCGAGCCACTTGGTCAGGTCGGCGTATTGGTCTTTGACGGCGACGCAGATGGCAAGATACTCGTCTTTGTCGTCAACATATTAGGGGTTGATGGCGGGTTGGCAGGTATATAGAAGTGTGTTTTGGAGTCATCGAGGATGGCAATGCTGGCGCAGATTAGATGCGGAATTCATCCGCGGAGGGGTACGTCGGCGCCTCAACAACCGTCGTCTTCAGCATCAGCTGCGTCTTCGTCACTTCCAGTTCCTGTATTCCAGCCTCGCTCAACTGCGTGTCTATCCCTTTTAGTTCCTGTATCCCAGCCTTGCCCAACAGCAACATCGGATCCGTCACAACCTCCCAATCCACCAACTCAATCCTAGTCTGTGGATTCGTAATAGATTGCTGGAACAGCTGTGTCGAGTGTGCACCCCGCAGCGCGTTATCAAAGAACACAAAATTCACAACCGTCAGTGTAACCAACGTCAGAATCAGTATCCGCCAACGCACTCTGGCGACCGGCCACCTTGCTTGGGACATGTTGTGCGTGTCTTGATGATTTGAGAGGGAAGATTCCCTGGCTTCGTCTTGCTGATTCTTCTTTTCACGTATTTATAATAAAAGGCAGGGATGGAAAAATGAGAAAACGTAAAATGAGATCAATGATGCGAGAAGAACCACATGATATCGTCGCAAAAGAAGCACTGCAACGGAGGAGGAGGAATAGGCAGGTGGCAGCCCATATGTCACCACTACAAGCTTCCGAGTAGGCCTAGTCGATATGTAATGAAAGTCAGCCGTCTGCTATTGTGCATATATCTCCTGGTTTTGTTCCTCCTTGAATATAACTTTTCTAGCGCAGTGCTTCACCTCTCCACTCGAAACAAGCCTTACGAGGGTGGGCCCAATTTTATGGATATGAGGTTTTTCTTTCGTATAGCCCTGGACCTATCGAAGTATAGGGTATATATAGTCCCATATACTACGATGGGAAGCCACACGACTTCTACCTCAGCTCTTCGCTTTCAGCTCTTCGCACCTTTCTTAGGGACACATTCCTTTCGACTCTTTTTTCTCTCTCGTTTCGTCTTTTCGTTGCACATGCCACTGTTACCTTTCATTTATGCTGAAGCGCAGGTACCTCCTAATTTGAGGTAATACGAGAACTCTAGGCGTCAACAAAACTACAACAAGCGATCCCAATCGCTCCTCCCTTTACCCCTTCTAATTCAGGCCTCCTGGCCGTACCACTCTCTAAATATGCACCACGACGGCAGCTTCCATTTCGGCGAGATCATTAATCAACTTATCTCCAGCATTGCACCTTGCTCACATCCTAGCAATAGCCGCTTGCGTCCTCGCCATCATCCGCCTCTACCTCCTCGACCTCGTCATCATCCCTAAAGCCCTAACTCTAGCAGCCGCTGCATGATAGCGTCGTGCCCTCCATACGAAGCTGCCTGCAGCGCGTTGCCGTAGTCTCCGCCCTGTGCATTGACCTCAGCCCCTGACCCAAGTAGGATACAGACAGGTATGTAGATTATGGGAATCATGTTCTCTTGCTACAATTATCACGGTTGCATTTGAATTTATCGCCCTGCATGCCTGGCTAGGGGTGGGGCGGAGATGCCAACATTAATGATCGGAACCGAATTCTTTGTTGTGGATGCGGATCGGATCTGTCAGATCCGCGATGATCTTCATGGCGGGGTGGGGTATTATACAGTATTCGGCCCGACATGGTAACCGATGGGATCAACAACCGCCTGGAAAACTCCATATGCCGCACTTGTTCCAATGCTTCTAGGGCAGGTACGTTGGTTCGATAGACAAGCTTATTGATGGCTTGAATGAACTTGTGCAGCTTCGTGGCCTGAGGCTCCTTCTTTCTGCCTAGCCTCCTCGTCATCCCCAGCTCCCTCCTCACATCCTGCAAGAGCCCATCCACCTTAGACTCCTCGGCCGCGCATTGCGGCCGCACAGCGGACAGCGCCACTGATCCACCATGCATTGTTCGTCGCTGCTCTTCGGCGGGCTCTTCCGCGTCACGAGCCACGTCTCGAGGTCGAAGCACTCGCGAACAGACACTCCGCCCCCTTCTGCATCACATAATTTTGCGTAGAAATATGGAAGTGACCCTTTGAGACTAGCCTCTTTCCTTTTGTACGGGTCGTATGCTTCTTAATAATCGATCGTAAGTTGTTTGCATTGTGTTGGTGGACAATACTCCGCAACCAAGCCTTCTATAGATTACGACAACTCAGACTCAGCCTCACGAGACGCATACGCACAAGTGCTTCCGCCCATCTTAGTGGATAGCAGCTGAGATGGAAGACTGCGTCAGCTGTTAAAATATGCTGCGCCAGAATCAGCTCTTGGTGAAGCTAATACAGAATCTGTGGCCAATAAGAGATTGTTCGAAACGCCCTCTGAGGCTATTCTCAGAGCAAATTGGCTAGCTTCGCAGGTTGCAGCGCGAACCTGTTGACAGCAGTCTTGTATCACAGATGCAATTAGCAGTAGAAGGCTAACCCCCTTAATCAAGTTCGATGTTCGTTTGCACAAGAGGATCGTAGTACAGATATATTATTGGGAAATATGAAGAGTATGTACGACATCGCGAACAGTTTCAAAGTCCTTCCCGCAGTCATACCAAACCGCTCCGACTATCGCCTCAGTCGTAGACGCAAGGGTGATCCGTTGCAGTTTGCCTTTTTGACAAGGGTTTTTGACAACAAACTTGGCCAGGCCGTCTTGCTCAACAATATTCTTAAGCGCGTTGTTTGAAGCCAGGTCACTGACGAGATTGTTGCCTTCCTCTGCTCTAGTTAGTACTATTCGGGCTCGGGGCAGATACTCTTTACCAGTGCTTGCACCAGATGGAAACCAATGCATCACCTACTAACGCAAGTCGTTTATTGCCATGCCTTTGCCCCGTTACACCTTTTTTCACCTCGGAAACACCCGCTGCTTCAAAGGCTTCCTCAAATAGTTGAGGACTAGTGAAATGGTATTCGATAATTCGTTCAACGTCCGATTGCCTTTCCATGGTGTCGTGATACGAGCCGCGGAAATTTTTGTAACGGGTATAGATTCTAAAAATGTGTGCTCAGATGGTTATGAGGTGGTGGGTTCCGTTAAGGCTTTTGATATACCTCTGATTTAAGTTAAATTAGCGCTGATTAAATCACCCGCTGGATGATTTCTTGGGTCACGTAGCCACGTAGTAGAGCATTTTGCTTGCTAAAGTGAGAATCAATGAGATACGTCATCAAAGTTACAATTCCAGACGTTGCCTCACGCGCAGTTCTTCTCCGCCTATATATTTCACTTATTCTAGCCCCCAATAATGACAATAATGACATTGCAAGACTTGCCACCCGAAATATTTAACGAAATATCCAACTTTTTAAGTTATGGCTCGCGACTTGCTCTGGTATTTAGTTGCCGTGGCCTTTTTGCTAAAATCGAAGACGTCAATCCGCACGCCTGCACAGATCGGACGACTTCACCAAAAAAGTCCTACAGTATGACAGATCTCCTCGAGATAGAGCAATGGCCAGAATACAATGCAGCAAAGTTCATGCCAGCTGAAGCCAGGCAACTGACGGGCCAGAGCGACTTCTTTGCATGTCATATTTGTCTGAAAATCCTCTCTGTCGACCGATTTTCCAACGCTATGATGAAAGGTAGACGTGGAAAACTTAGCGGTAGTCTACTGGAGAGGTCCAAGCGATTTTGTATACAGTGTGGGATTGCTCATCGAAGATATCCGCCAGGAACATACCTTCAGT
>JPKD01000083.1:0-21832 GCA_000750935.1 Pseudogymnoascus sp. VKM F-4519 (FW-2642)
CGCGCAGCTGCGCAACCTCGAGGGCATCGTGGCGCAGGAGATCGCGGCGCTGCCCAATGTCTCCGTCTTCGTGGGCGAGCTGGCGCCGCGCGCGGATAAGGGGCGCGTTAATACGGCGCTGATTCGCGAGCTGTTCCAGGGCGCGCAGGTCGCTTTCATTAATACTACGTTCTGGGGGGATGAGGTGGCTATTGGGACTGCGCTGGCTGATGCGGCGAAGGAGGCGCAGATCCAGCACTACATCTACTCCTCGATGCCGGACCACTCGCTGATCTCCCCCGACTGGCCCGCCCTCCCCCTCTGGGCCTCCAAAGCCCGCGTCGAATCTTACATCCGCTCCCTCGCCCTCCCCGCAACATTCGTCGACACAGGAATCTACAACAACAACTTCACCTCCCTCCCCTACCCCCTCTTCTGCATGGCCCTCCAACCCGACGGCTCCTTCACCTGGCGCGCCCCCTTCCACCCTGACGCACCACTGCCCTGGTTAGACGCTGAACACGACGTCGGACCCGCCGTGCTCCAACTCCTCAAGAACGGTCCCCCCGCGCCCGGATCCCCACCCAACAGAATCGCACTAGCATACGAGCGCCTCTCCCCCCGCGAAGCGTGCCGCGCCTTCTCCCGCGCCCTCCGCCGACCCGTCCGCTACGAGCGCGGCCCGATCGAAATCGCCGTCTCCATCCCCAGCGGGTACGCTAGACAACTTCGCGCGCTAGAACAGCTCTTCTCCCTCGGTGGACCGGATGCGGAGGCTCAGCCGCCGTATTTTGGCGACATGGCTCAGGAGGAGAGTGTCCCCGCTGCCGCGATGGGGTTGTGGGAGGGGTATAGGGGGTTAGAGGAGTATGCGAGGGAGGTTTTCCCCTTAGAGGAGGCGGCGAATGGGCTGACGTGGATGCATGAGCCGGTGGAGAGGGTGGAGAGGGGGGTGGAGGGGGAGGAGGAGAGTGACGATGAGGAGGAGGGGTTGATGATGGGGAAGAGGAGGCAGGAGGAGTGGCTTGCTTGAAAACGTAATCCAGAAGCTGACGGTCCTTTTTTTAATTCATGGCATGGGAAAATATGAAGTGCCTAGCGGGTTTGGAAGATGGGATAGGGATGAAACTAAAATGGGAACGGAATGGGAAATTGGCGGGTCGGGAGGTGCATCAGGCACGGCGTTGGGAATATTTTTTTGGGGGTTTTGTTTGCTACCTACCTTCTTGCTGCTTGCTTGTCTTGCGGAGCCTGCGAATTATTTTCTTGGGGATGGATGGAAGATGGGATGGGATTATTGAGATATTGAGATACCGTGAGCATGGATAGGGATATTGAAGTTGTTAAAGAGTGGGTGGGAGTGGGATAGGAGATAGTGAGATGATATCAAGACAGACAGGGGTTACAGAGACTGGACTGGGAAACACGGGCTGGGTGGGAAACACACCCACACAAGCCCTCACAATACAAGAAACTTTCACCGCCTCACTCAAAACCTTCCTCCCCCAAATCACACAAAACGTGTCAAAACCATAAATAAGCATCATCACATTTCCCCCCATACCTCATCCCCTCCCCCTCTTCAAGCAGCCGACGCGACCTTAAAAAGCGTAGCCTGGTCACTAACCAACATCCCCGCAATACTAGCACTAGTAAGCGTACTCACGATCCCGCTCAGCAGCGCACTGAACGCTACTTTCGCCACGCGTCCACCTTTGCCGGGGGCGAGCTGGGAGAGGACACCGATTTGGATTCCGACGCTGGAGATGTTGCCGAAGCCGCAGAGGGCGTAGGTGGCGATGAGGCGGGAGCGGGGGGAGAGGTTGGCGTATTCGAGGTCGGAGGTTAGGAAGGAGAACTGTGGGGGGTGATTAGCATCTGGGGTGACGTGTGGGGGGAAGTGGGACAAGAAATAGACTTACAGCGACGAATTCGTTGGTGATGATCTTCATCCCGATCAACTTGCTCACCAGCAAGATATCCCCACCATTCCTATCAACACCCAGCAGGAAAGAGACGGGGTAGAAGAGGTACCCCAGCACGAACTGGATGGTGAGGTTTTTCGTCTCGTTGGGATCGAAGGATCCGATATTCAGATAATGTCCCCACCACGTCAGGATCGCATTAACCACCTCCAGCAGAGATAAGATACACAGCAGCGACGCGACAATCATGCCAGCGACCTTGAGGCCCAGCCATCCGCCGTTGGCGAAGGCGTGCAGGGCGTTGGAGGGACGCTCTTCATCTTCGATTGCTGGGACGACGATGCGGCCTGCGGTCAACGGCTCTTCAGTCTCGGGGTAGCGCAGTTTGGAGATGGCGAGGGAGGCGGGGATGGACATCACACAGCTGGAAATCAGAGCTTGGGGGTTAATTCCCATGGAGATATACGCAGCCAGTACAGAGCCAGCGATGGTAGCAAATCCACTCGTCATGACCTGGTGCAGTTCCGCGTCCGTGAGATGCGGGATGAACGGCCTGATCAGCACCGCTGACTCGCCCTGCCCAACGAACGGGGAGGCGGCAGCGACGACGGCCTCAGCGCCGGAGACGTGCATGGTGTAGAAGAAGAGGTGAGCGAATTTCGTGATGAAGAACTGGAGGGTGCCGAGGTAGTAGAGCAGCTGGACGAGGGCGATGAAGAAGACGATGGGGGGGATGACGTTCAAGATGAACCAGCCCAGCGTCAATGCGTCTGCGTTGGTGAGGAATTCAGTTCCCTTGCTTGCGAAGCCGAGCAGGGACTTGGCGAGGTAGGCGATGAAGTTGAAGATGTCGTATCCGGCCTTGGTGCGCAGGACGAAGACGGCGAGGATGAACTGCGCGAGCATGCCGACGATGACGGTGTGCCATTTGATGAGCTTGCGGTTCTTGGAGGTCGCCCAGAAGAGGAAGATGAAGACCGCGAGGCCGAAGCAGGAGATGGCGCGGTTGGCGCGCGTGTTGTCCTTGGTCTCCTCGCTCACCATGGAGCCGACGAGGATGACGGCCACGGTGCCCAGGGCGCCGAGGGGGAGGCGGAAGCGGGAGGGGATCATGTGGACGACGCGCTGGACGATGTTCCTCCAGAGGAAGGCGATGGGGATCATGGCGTAGCGGGAGGGGACGTAGAAGGTTACGAGGCGGATCATGATGAAGAGCCAGAGGAGGAAGGGGATCAGCCAGCCGTAGTCGTTGCGGTGGAGGACGAGGCCTGCGATCCACCATCTGTAGGAGTTAGTCGTCGTTCACGTCGCGCATGCGCCGCCATTTCGCGGAATCCAGTGCGGACTTCCACTTTCCGATGGGGGGGAATCGCATAGAATAGAAAGCACGCGGAACTCACCCAGTCATCACAGTCCCAACAATAACGTGAATCGCAATGCGAATCTGCTTCCGATACTTGGCAATAAACTTCTTGATAGCCCCCGGCTGCTCATCCTCACTCCTCACCTCCTCATCCTGATGCACCTTGCCCACCTTCACATCGTCCGTATCATTGCTCTCGATATCGACCTTGCGCAGACTATCACGGTCGGTCGACGCCTTGTTATCCGTCGTGGGATACATGCCATCATCGCGCACACTCCCACCCCCATTTCTCAGCCTCGTCGCATCCGTCTCCATCGCCGTCGTCCCAGTCGTCCCCGGCGCATGCCCCGCGCGCTCCACGCCCTCAATCGCCTCAGCAGATGAATGCTGCATAGCTACTTTGGTCTCACTACCTCGTTAGAAGGGGGGGCAATGTTGAATGAATTGGCCCTCACGCGACAGTCCCAAAAGCAATCCGAGAAACACAAAAAACCGAGAAGGAGGAAGAGAGGTGTCGTCCGCGTGCGCGGAGACTTTATTTATTTCGGTCCACTCCGTAGTACGTAGTCCCCATTTTCCCTACCTTGCCTTGCTTGACCTTACCCTTCACGGGTCTCGCCGCGTGCTGATGGCAGGGCATCTTTGGCAGCGCGCACGCTGTACCACGCCCGATGAGGAAAGTGATACCCATCCTCGGTCTCATCCTAACGCGCTTTCCCGCGTGGAGCAGCTGGGTGGAACATCTTAGTACAGTGGTTCTCCCTTCCCCACATGCAGGATTTTTTCCGATAAGCGCAATTTGAGTGCGTTCGTGTCTGTCCAAGAGTCTAGTCGTCGAGGCCAAGACCGGTATCTGCCAGTGATTGTGGTTGTTGGTTTTTCTGAGTGGAGTGAGGTCAGGGTTGAGCTAGCCCTCGTGATCTTGGTGGCGCGCTATACTACCCCAGCTCGACGCGGCGCTGGGACGAATGAACTCACGAATGAGGGGGAAGATGGAGGTGAGATTGAGATGGGTGCAGCCACGATCGGCGTATGGGAGATCGGTGGCGGTGGGGGGCGGCTGGAATTGGAAGGTGGAGGGGAGGGGCGGTCATGTCCGGCAGTTTAGGGCAGGAACACAGTACCGTACGGGATACGAGTGCTGTGGCTAAAACACAGTACAACCAACAACTGTGGCTCAGGCTGTCCATCACGCGGAGGCTCAAGGGGCACAGTAGAGCTATTCAATGAAATCTATACAATTAATTGATCCCGCTGAAGTTGAGTTGATACGGTAAGATATCATCCTCGCTCTCTCCGAAACTTATCTCACCCATATCTGCAGCTTACTCCTCCCCAATGCGTCCCCCATCCGCCACCAAAACCGCCATGACCGCACAAATACGTAAAAAGGGCCGAGACGGGCAGGCGCGCCACATGCAACGTTCGCGGCGCCCAACTGATTGGCAGCGGCCCACCCTTCGCTCCTGTCAACCCAGAATCCGTACCTACGTACCTCCAAACAATCCCTATCTTTCTCCACCAACCCCAGACGCGAAGTGGTAGAGAAAGCAAGCAAGCCGAACCTCGTCGGGAACACGCGACCACACAGACCAGCCCGCTCCCCAGCCGCTTTACCTTCCTTCTTTACCTTCCTTCTGGAAACCCCCTGGCGGATTGCGCTGAGATTAAACACAAGGGATCCGCGAAGGCTGCGCGACCTGTATCCACATGCCGAGGTGACAGGTCTAGAGCGCAGCGTGGGTCGCGGTTCGACGGCGAGTTTGCCTCCGTTGCGTTAGGCTTGGCGCGATAAGACGGCCAGGCTGGCAAACACGTGCGTCAGCTTGTCTCAGCGCAGATAAGGGGCATGGGTATGGGCGTGCGCTGAGGAGATAAGTGCAGTACGGAGTAAACGGTGATAAGAGAGAGAGACGGCTGCAGGTGCTGGGATGGAGAATGCGAAGCGTTTTGGTGGCTTGAGGTGAATGAATGTTGGTGCTGGTGATTGGAAGGGGTGTTGTGACCCGGATGGCTGGGCGGCTGGGAGGAGATAGCGGTGATAAGTGGGAGATGAGCTTCGCCGAGGATGGAAGCTGCTAAGATGCTGGGAAGGCTTGGTATGAGCTTGTTGATATTGGAAGCTGCTGGCATTGGAGCGGAGTTGGCCGGTCGTGTCGGCTTGCCGTTGTTTTTCCGTGCCAAGTGAGAGCGGCACAGTGAGGGCCGAGATATGCAAGTTGGCGGCTTAAGATGGAGGCTAGATGAGACCTGCATTGCACAGATACTCTCACTCCTTAGTTTGCGACGGTATGTTGATTCTCTTTAACTTCAAAGCATTTTTTCGGTCATCGGTTTACTCACTATCCTGCGTTTTCCTCTCCCTTTTCTGCTTATCATCTCCTACATTTCCGTTATCTCCTACCTCCCTCCCCTGATGGTAATCTGCGTACATGAGAGGTAGAATCGTGCGGCGCCAGAACTTCGTGCAACGTGGAGGCCAATATGCTTCATGCGGAGCAGATAATCGCCGTCAGGTGTGGCGGCTGGGATAGTAAAGCTCACAGTTGAAGCCGCTATCCAGGGTAACTGCTAGCAAAAAGGACTGGGACAGCCACTGGTAATACAGCTAGGCCACTTACTGTTTAAGGGCCAGACGATCTGGATACCAAGTCCCGACGGTCCTTCCTCATATATCTCGAACCAAAATCGCCGCTTCCATCCCAGGTTGCAGCAGTTTATCCAAATGACACGTTCGCCAGGTATGTTAGCACTAGGCCTCCTTCACACCATACATTTCGCAGTTTCTCATACAATAATCCAAGCATTCAGCCTACGAAGCCCCTCCGGTGGGCGACTCGCGAGGATATGATTCTGTGTAAATTGTGAGGTGTGCCTGGCTCAGCAGCACCGCCACGGCATATGTTCCACAACCATAGACATAGACGGCTTTTGGAAAGCCTCGGTTATGAGCCCAACTGAATCTACCCAAGAAACTACGGCGCAGATCTCAGAGAGAATTTTTTGGACTAATATCACAAGAAGACTTGAAATTTCTAAAGAATGAGTACACTAGGACTTAATGTAGACTAATCACCGTAAAAGCTATTTTGAAGTGTTTCGAACTAGTCTATATATCTCCATTCAGTTAAAAAACAGTTCGCAACCCAACCAAGGTTTACTGTTATAGATACGCATCCCACTGTGCCCAAATTTACATGCCCTCTTCTTTTATCTTGACGGTTGACGGTACTAGCTCTTTAAGCCCCGTAGATCTACCTTTATCTAATCGAGACCAGTAATGAGGGTGTTGGCATCGATGTACCTCGCATCGCTGGCCAAGCGGACCAAATGCTCAAATACTTGTAAAGTGATAGGGTTAGTCGGGCCTCCTGGCTGGTGGGCAGTTCGCATGGCTGCAATATTGGTGTTTATAAACTCTAATGACCTGATTGCCATGCTACGGAAATGATCCCGAATCCACTCATCCCAGGGGCCAACAAGATCGATAATGTCTCTGCCAAGATCAATAGCATTGTAGCCATTCTGTATTCCGCCGAGGACTCCACAGAATGCATTAGCACCTCGGACCATGTTTCTGTGAACGACTGGATCACTGTAGTACCGCCACACAGCTATCACCTATATCATCTCTTAGCAAATAATCCATTGAAGTGATCTTCTACTTACGTTTCGCATAGTATGGAGAGGTATACTAGGCTGCGTTAGATCAGCCACTAGATCTGCTATATCTTCTTCTATGTTCCCGCGTTGCCAGATCTAGTAAAGTCAGTTAGCATTTGCCTAGAGTATGTATTGATTTTTTCAGCATGCTCACTGTTGATTTCATCTGATTGATTACTTGAAGGAAAATGAGAAAGTTCTCGGTATTGCGTCGACTTCCGAGAGATTCCATAAGACGATGCACTGGAATACGGGGGTTAAGGCTCCCTGACAGAGCCACAGTATTGGTCATCCATGGGGAATTAAGCCAGTCAGTCCAGAAAGCAGAGATTTGCGGTGCAAATCTCGAGGCCTGCCTAGAGCGAAGAAGCCCATGGTGTCGATCCGAGAAGAAGTTTTGCGGAGTGTTTCCCTCAACGATGTGCTCAGCTACGAGGAGGTCAATACGACTATAAACAAACAAAAAACGGAATGGAATACATACTAGAAACTTGCACGCCCGTGGGCACTCGAGTGTAAGGTACAATCATCAAGTTTGAATTGCTACAATCCGTCGGGTCTTCTAATATGAGAACGTAAGTGTATATCAGCGAGTTTGCGGGCCAGCTACCAGACGATCGCCAAGTAGGCTGCGGCCAAGAAATTTCTCGTGTGGTTCCGTCAGCTAAAGTAACTATGAATTTTTTCGGTGCAGCTGAAGCCCGTCCTTGCAAGAATATGTGTTCATCCGCAGGATACGACGATATAAGATCAGATGAAACTCCACGAGCTATAAGGTATTCTTCTGGTGAATGCAACGAGCGCTTTGCAAAGTCTCCCTCATCGTCGTAGTTGTCGCCTATTAGAGCCTGCGATGCGATGGGCGATCTTCATCGTTAGGATCATCACAATTGTCATTTTGGCAGTGGCCAATCGAGCATGACACGAAGTTGGCCGTAGCGCCAATTCTTTCGTTCATTGTGTGCGGCATGCATAGAAGAGTATTTGCAACGTCCGATGCTTGAAATAAAACAAGATTAGAGCCTATCCACGTTTTTAGGAAGACACTCAATGTCGCCATAGCAAAATATGGGAGAGTGGCCTTGACTCCGCTTGTCCATATGGTTTTTATCTGTTCAACCCATGGATTGGTTTCTCCATGGCGGACAGAAGATACTAATCCTGTGAGAGCTGTGAGAACTGTAGAAACCTCACTAGTCGTTGGTGTTGCACGAATAGCAATATCACCATAGCTGGCGTGGCGTGAGGCAAGGTATCCATCTTCTTCCTCTGAATATCTTTTGAAATGGCAGTTGGAACATTTGCTGGATAAGTTGGAGGTGAAATAAAGTCTTTAAGGGCAGCCTCGAACGTGTCAAGAAGAGGGTTTGGAATAGCTTTAGTGAGGCTGTATAAGCCCCCACAGCAGTATACGCCTGCGCCACCTCCAGTCAAGCAGTTTTTTGTCTTTAATCTCATGTTGCTCATTGCAACTCGCGTCTTGCCAGCAGGGCATTCCGACCTGCAATATTTATCCCGGTTCTTATTAGAAGGGAAGATTCCGACGTCGGTATTCCAGCTACACGATGACCATTTCTTGTCTGGCGTCCCGTAGCAACAGTATGGCCTAAATTCAAAATTGCGCTTATATGAGATCCCGAACCTATGAGTGTGTTCGAGGCAGTTCACTCCACCACTGCCTGACCATGAGCGGGTAAGCTGGCTGATACTCTGGGAAGAACCGCAATCGGAATCACAGTGTGGAGCAGTCCCATTCCAATAGCACTGGTTATACAAAGCTGCCGCATCAATCACAAATGAAACAGCGGTATGGGCACGTACCTTGCAACATGCTGCTTGGTAATGGTTAATATTTTTGCAATCCTTTGCATAGGACCCTACTTCGACATATCCATCGGGGCATGTGGAGTCGCAATTGCCGTTGTGATGAGAGTACCATCCGCATTTTGGTCTCTGTAAATCATCTGGGCAACACAATAAGCGTTCCCCTATTCCTCCATAGAACGTGTCATCTTGCATAATCTCTCCATCGTAATTCTTCCATACGTCATCCCGAACAACTATCACATACCCCGCCGGACACAATCTTCTGAAGCCTGACCAATGGCACTGTTTCTGTAAAGTAGAGACACTTATTAACAGCGTCGGGTGTGCCTGCTGTAATCTCTTGGGCTGGAACGAAGCTTCTCCCTACGGCAGTGCCGAGGCCTTTCGAAGGTGCTCTGTCGCTGGAGTCTTGACTGATAGGCCAAACGAACACCCCACCAAGGCACTGGGATTTCACAAAATTTGCCTTGATCTTAAAGGTGTCTCCATCATCGTATGCTGCCCATTGGTCACCCCAGGTAATGATTTTGACGGCTTCGTTTTCGAGAAGCTCGGGTTTGAGGTTGTTTTTTGTGATTATATCCGCAAGTTCGGCGTTGGTAAGAGTACCGACAGAATTACTGCACGGCCCAACTTTGCCAGCTGAGACATAAGCGCAGCCTGGGGTCTTGCAGAGAGTGTTACCCAGCGTGGAGATTCGGGCGTAAAAAGCGAGTCCGAGATTGACCATGCCTGACGGGATTCCATTACGCCATAGTAGATCAAGAGAATCAGCGATCTCTGTGAGATTGGTATGCGCATTCAGAAACGCACCCAGCCACCTGTTGCCAATATCCCATGCACTATAGATACAGTTAGAATGCACAACAAGAGTTGAATGCTGTAGAATCCGTACCCATGAAGATCATATGTCATAATATTGAAAACTAATATCATATTATTAGCGGCATGTGCAATGTGATGTAGTTTGATATAGATCTTAGGCAGTAATATGACCATATACTGATCTGCTTATAGGATATATAATGTAGAAAGGGAGAATACATACAATCTACTACCTTTGCCAAATTCTTGATGTCGAAATGCTGCAGATACCAGTAAGAGGCGGGAATGGTGATGCTGAGTCCATCTCGCCCACCCGTCGACTGTAATGCTGATTTCAGTTTACCAAGAAATATTGGAAAGTTTTTGAAGTCCTCATCACGCCCACTTCTATCTTCAGCTTGCGGATATTCCCAGTCAATGTCGACGCCATCAAAATTATACGTCGACATGAATGAAATAAGGGATCTTATAAAAGCTGCCTGGTTGGCGTCAGATCTTGCTAAATCACTAAATGTCGTTGCTTTATTTTAGTTAGCAACAGATATCAATTGGAAAGTCAATTTAACTTACCTGTTGGTCCAGGGTCATTAAAGGTCCACCCTCCAATAGCGATAAATACTTTCAAGTCTGGTTGTTGTTTTTTGAGAGACGTGAGCTGAGTATATAGCGGGATATCGGCATTGTTTGCTGGAACGACTTCAAATGTAGTCGGATTAATTGACGCAAAAGCGAAGTTGATATGCGTATAGATGCCAATTAGGATCTGATCTGGAGTAAAAGTCTGGCAACCTCGTCTCGTCGCCCAGCCCTCATAGTATCCGATTACTCTGTCTATGATACCCTATAACTACACGTGATTTCAGGAAATTACACCACAAACGACTCTAAAACGTCTCTACGCATGATAAATCATGCGTTTAAGAACCCTACATTGCTTAGTAGTAATTCGGCCTGAGGCCGAAAGTATATCTCGAAACGCAACTGTGGCAATTAAACTCAGACAGAGAAGCTTTCTCAGTCATTAGTTGCTGCAAGCTTTCCCTAGGCTATAATCGCCGAGTCCGCCAGTTCGCGTTGCTCACAGTCGGAGGAAGCAAGTGCATCTAGCGGATCGCTCAACAGAACATATATGTTCCACGAAATGTCTTCACCACCGGGATTGGAATGTCAGCGGCTCACGCAACCAGTAAAGCTGGTAGAAGAGCAGGCGGAGCAAGCAAACCTCAAAATAAGACGTAACTCCTTTATTCCCTTCAGTCCTACAGTTGTTGAAGCTCTGGAGCAATGTGATATCGAAACAGTCCGGAGGCGACTTGATGAAGTAGTGAAGCAGGGGCATCCAGATACCGGATGGGCTGCTATGCACACCGTGTGCCACTCCACCAAGTCGCCAAAGCTTAAAATCGAGATCATCAAGCTCCTGCTAGAGAACGGTGCAGAAGTGAACGAGGCGATGGGGAACGAATGCTGGACTCCGTTGCACGCGGCGACTGCGGAAGGGGATGTAGAAGTTGTGCGATTCTTACTTGAAAATGGGGCACGTATTGATGCTGAGGATGGCCGTTGCGGGACCCCCTTAACGATAGCTATTGGTTTAGGATATGTGGCCGTAGTCGACCTCCTGTTAGTACAGTGTGGATCTAACCTTAGGATTCAGCGTGGGGGTCATGAAACAATTCTGCTACATTACGCTGCTACAACGAGCCATGTCGGTGTAATTGAGCTGCTATTAGCAAGAGGAGGCTTAAGAGACTTGGAAGCAAAGAACGACGGTGGGGAAACGGCGATACTTTGCTGTTTGTCCCTGGATGCTGCAAATTTCTTCCACAACGATGACGACTTTAAAGCGAGAGAAAAGGCAGTAGAAGCGTTGATCTGCGCTGGTGCTAATCTCTCTGCAAGAGATAACTCTGGAAGAAGCGTCCTTCATGGAGCTGCCAGATATGGGTTCCATGCTGTCGTTTTGAAATGTTTGGACAATGGAATGGATATTAATGATGACGGCGGGGGAATACCACAACCTGTGGGGTGGCATAGAGACGGGTTCCACTGTACCCCACTCCAACTTGCTGTCTGGGGAGCACATTTAGAACTCGTGCAGCTTCTACTCAGCTTTGGTGCCAATCCCTCCTTGCCAGATTACGAAGGCAAGCACCCGCTCCACTACTTATTAGAGGGATGGGACTGGATAAAGAATGATCAGGGGCAGGACCCTAGTCGGGCATTTGCTAACGCCGTCTCCATCGCCCGGATCCTCCTCAACAATGGAGCTATCATAGACGCCAAAGACAACAAACACTATACGCCCTTCCACCGCGCCGTGGAGGTTGACCCAAATTGCCTTCCGGTGCTGGAATTCCTCCTCGTACGAGGTGCAGCTATAAACACATGTTCAGACAGTCCGATTAATGGCACACCTCTCCATAGCGCATGTTCTGAACCAGTATGTCTGCGCTTTCTTCTTCAGCACGGAGCGGATGTGCACATGCGAGACGTGCAAGGAGCATCAGCGCTGCATAGAGCGAGCCAGGACGGCTGGAAAGAATCGGTTAGCTTGCTGTTAGAGAGCGGTGCTGATGTGAATGCGCAAGACGTCGCAGGGAGAGTTCCGCTACATTACGCTTCGAGGTTCTTGAGAAAGGATTGTTTAGATCTGTTAAAGCGCTATGGAGCTAATGAGACGTTGCGTGATTTGCGAGGGAGCTTGCCGGGAGACTATCTTGCTGTTGAAGAGAAGAAATTTGAGACGAAGAAGGCGCAGGATGCTCTAGGTCGAGGAAGAGGTGGTTTTGGAAGAGGAAGGAGGTGAGGCGTATTTCGGATGTTGCGAACAACGACGCAATCACAAAAGGATTAGAAAATGCGAGCTACTGTTTTGCTCTGTTCCTTGTCTCTTGGTCCTTTTCACCATTCCGTATCCATTTTTCCCTGAAGCATTTATTTCACCCCCGCCCAAAACAACTTGAGCTACGCTCCCATTGCCGAACATCACCATTACCATGGTGCCAAAGAATTCTGCAAATGGTTCGCGGAATACGACCCGAAAGCTGGGCCAGCTAAAGCGATTCGTTGACTCGTGTTCTGGTCTTATGTGAGGATCTTCTGGTAATCCCACTCTCTCTCGTAGGTGCGAGATTTGTTTCTCATGCTCCTTGAACTCTTCTTCTGTCATTTGTGAACCGTGTCTCACCCAAGATTGACTGGTTGATGTAGTACGGAGAACTGTAGCACGTCCCTCCTCCTCTTTTCCAACAGAGAGCTCGGCATCTTGGTTCTTTGATATAGGGCTGGCAATGGCGTCAGACGTCGCATTTTCGAAGTGTTCCGCATGTCCTCTGTTTGGCGTTGCTATTTTCTCATCGGGATCGCGAATAATTGTGCCGTTACAACCAGGCAGTTTCCTCTCTTGGAGATTTTGGTCGGAAGGCATAATTTGCTAAATACATCGCTCTAGTTTTGTTGGCTTCGTTTGTGATTAATAAGGTCTTTGGTAAAATTTCCACAAAATTGACATGAACTACTAATTCCATCGCACCCTTCTCAGGAACCTGAAGCCAGTTCGTACTCCATTGATCAATACTTCAGTCTGATGTCATTTCTAACATTTGTAACCGTTATAATATCCAGCCTCTTATTGGCCGTAGACGTGAGACATCCCCCTTGCCGTAAGGATGCATTGTTTGGGTCCCAACAAAGTTAGGGTACGGATGCAACTCGCCTCACGTATCATTTCATTCAAAAGATAGACATAAGGCAAGCGGATTATATTCATCTAGAATCTCGCGGCGTAGACCACAAGATAGCACATTTTCACGCAAACGATCTATATAGAGTGGTTTAAAGTAACCACACCCCCACTTGTACGCAAAACAAAAGAAACAATTCACCACTGAACTTACTAATCGCCCCTTTCTACCCCCCAAAGAACTCTCATGCACTACAGCACAACTCTCGCCTTTCCACTTTCCCATGCCAAAACAAGACCGGTCTTCCCCATCGGCATTGCTGGACGAGGCCAACCAGCCTTGCGTTATCCTAGGTGAACATTCTAGGACCACCAATCGTTGTTATTGAGCTTGCTCAATCCTTTGTCCTTGCATTTCCACCTGCTGCTGCTGTTGGCCAGCGCCAGCCCGTCCCTGCTCGGCGGCCTTCTCCTGACTGGGGCTCTCGCTCATTGTCAAGAACTGCGAGAACATATTACGCTGGGGGTCGCCACCACCAGCGGCTGCAAGCTTCGCAGCTCTGCGGCGGAAAAAGATACGCTTACCCCATTTCCAAGTCTCAATACCGGCAAAGAAGAGGATTGCTTCGATGAGCACAATGGCCCATTCCCAGCTAATCCCAGTATGCTTGAAGACCACGTGGTTGATGACCGGGATATAGAGGACGGGGAAGACGGTGATGAATCCCGCCATGATGGCCCAGAACAGGAACTGGTTGCGCCAAACATCGTGCATCCATTGGGTGAAGTACTTCTTGGATCCGGGTTGCATGCGGAAGAACGAGCGGCGCATGTTGACCATCTCCCAGGCGAGGAAAAGGGCGAACCATGTGAGGCAGACAAAGGTGGTGGCCCGAGCGCGGAAGACGGTGTCGCACACTTCGCTGTAGGCATCGTTGCAGCCGATACCGAGGTTGCCGTCACCGAAGCCGAAGAGGACAATGGAGAAGGCGGCAAGGCAGAGGGCAGCCATCCAGAGGCCGTAGACGACCATGTCGACCATGACTTCCATGGTGAAGACGCCGGTTTTAAGAGACTGCGGTGGGCGTTCCATGATGTCTGGAGCAGCAATTTCAACGCCGAGACCCATGTCGGGCATACCTGAAAAATGGTTAGTGACAGGACAGGCATGGAAATAAATGGATAAGCTTACCAGAAGTGATCATAATAACCCAGAGAATTTCAACAGGCGCAAGAGGGAAAACTGAAAGGCCAGATTGGTCTTTGAAGGCAAGGCCAATAAGAAGGGTACAAGCTTGTGCAATATTCTCGGCGAGGAGATGGAGAACAAACTTCTGAATATTGTCAAACATACGTCTTCCCTCCTCAATGGCGTTGAGAATAGAAGCGAAGTTATCATCAGTAAGGACAATATCAGAAGCATCCTTTGCAACATCAGAACCGGCTTGGCCCATAGCAATGCCAACATCAGCGCGTTTGAGAGATGGGGAGTCGTTGACACCATCACCGGTCATAGCAGCGAAGCATTTGCGGCGATGGAGCGCATCGATCATGCGGACTTTTGTTGTTGGGGAGCAACGAGCAATAACAAGAGGAAGAACAGGCAGATCATCAATCTCGTCATCGGAGAGCTTATCGAATGCACTGGCCGTCATGACCATAGAATCAACGACGTCCTTGGCAAAAGACGCCATATTCTCAGGAAGGATGCCAACTTGAAGAGCAATGGCCCTCGCGGTGCCGGGATGATCACCAGTTAACATATGAACTGCGATGCCAGCCCGGTGGCATTCCGCGACAGCGCCGGCTGACTCTGGTCTTGGGGGATCATACAAGCCAACAAGACCACGGAAAGTTAAGTTCTCTTCAATGACCTTGCGGTCAAGTGGCGCATCCTTGTCCGCGGGAACAGTATATTCCTTGCTTGCAAGAGCCAAAACACGGAGACCTTGCTTAGCAAGAGCCTCCATGTTTAACAGAATTTCCTCTCTGAAAGCCTCGGTCATCTTAATTAGACCCTGGTCATTGTCCCAGTGAACTTCTGTGCAGGATCCCAAGACGCGCTCAACAGCACCCTTGGTGAAAACCATGGAATTTCCATTTTTGTGCTTGAAGATGACGGACATCTTCTTGACGTCAGAATCAAAAGGGAATTCAGCAGTTTGGGACCACTCGGGCTCATCTCCACTGGTGAAACGGTCGCGGCCCCAGTCAAAGCGAGACGCAAAAACTTGAATGGCAATTTCAGTTGGATCCCCGCGAGCCTTCCAGGTATTTTCACTCTTGTAGACACGAGCAAGATTGGCAAGCGATGCAACATTGAGGAAGTCCCTAAGGTGAGTGTTATCTTGGAGGAGGTCGGCAAATGGCGTAACCTTCTCATGATCTCCCTCTCCCTGAGGGACATTGGATGGGGCAAAAGCGCTGTGGCTGATATCACCAATCGATGGGTCGACGGGGTTTTCGGATGTACCAACGGAGTAAGTGCCCACAGCTGGAACCCAAGCCTTCTTGGTAACCATCTTGCCCTGGGTGAGTGTACCGGTTTTATCGGAGCAAATATCGGTCACGGCACCGAGAGCCTCGAGGGAATCCAACGTGCGAACTACAACGTTACGGGAAACCATTCTCTTGGTGCCAGCTGCCATTGTGATCGTTAATACCACAACCAATGACGCAGGAATCATAGACAAGCCTGTGGCGACTGCATAAATTATGACCTCGTTGTTGTTCGAGAACTTATTGGCAGCCAAGACGATAATGGCGCAGACAACGGCGGTACCGAAGAGGAGGATAGCCAGTTTGGACAGCTTCCTTTGGAGGGGAGTGCCAACAGTTGTCCCAAGAAACTTGCCAATAAAATCGCCGGCAGTCAAACCCCATGCTTCAAGGTATCTGTGTGGCTTGACCTTGCCATCTTTGCTGCGCCTGGGTTCACGGGTTTTCTTGTCAGTAGCCCGCAGTGCCAGTGCGATAGATCCAATTTCGGTTCTCATGCCAGTCGCATAGACGATACCAGTTGCACGGCCCTTGGTAACGGTAGATGAACTGTATGCAACGTTGAGGCGGTCACCTGGGCCAGTATCTGCGTCGAAGATGGCCTTGGCCTCTTTTGCAACTGGGAGGGACTCTCCTGTGAGGAGAGCCTCGTCTGTCTCGAAGTTCATAGCATCGACTAATCTTTTGACCAAGTCAGTATGTGTGCAGCTATAATCGATCGACAATTGCATACCGGATATCCGCAGGAACAGTATCTCCAGTCTTAAGTTCTACTTTGTCACCAGGCACTAGATCACCAGTGGGGATAGTTTCTGTCTTGCCATCTCGAACGACCACAGCAGTAGGGGAGCTGAGAGACCGCAGAGAATCCATCGTTTTTTCAGCGCTGAACTCCTGGAAGAATCCAACGACGACGTTGAGGACGATGACAGCGGCGATGACACCACCTTCGATCCAGGATTTGATACCAAAACTCACGGCCATGGCCATGATCAGCACCTAAGTAATTATATCAGATGGCCGACTCTTTGAAAGGGGGTTGTGGATCTCATAACTAGAATCATTGCGTTTGCAATCTGATGGACCAGGATCTTGATGGGTTGCACACCCGGTCCATCGTCGAGCTCGTTGCGTCCCCATTTCTCCGCGCGAGAGGAGATTTGGCTGCGTGCAAGACCGTCTTCGAGGTTCGTCTCCAGTTGATCTCGAGTTTCGTCAATTGTCAGTGCATGTGCAAACACAGCTTGCGGACCGCCGTCCAGGCCCTTATCTTTGGCCATTATGGAGAGAAAATAAATACAGCAAACGAAATGTGAGAGTTGTTTATCACGCGACCAAGAATAATTAACAATGGAAGAGAAGTTGTACGAGCAGCAGCAACAACTACTGTATATGTAGTCTTGGGAGTACCAACAGAGGAATACGTGCTCCACCAAACCTTTAGGATGAGTCTTCAAGGTAGCAAGAAGTCCGACTTGGCTTAGTCTTGGCCTGGTCTTGGCCTACAATCTTGGAGACACAAAATGACAACCTCGGAAAAAGAAGACACGCATAACAACGGTAGGAAATACAATCAGTGGAACTCTAGATATCGTGAAGAAAACTAGATAACGCCCGTTGCGACCTTGTGTTATCCACGTTGATATCTCCGCCATCCTGTTTGGTTAATGGGGGTGGCAACAGTGCGAAGAGTCCAGTTGTTGGCCCAGATATATGACGAGTGCCAAGTAAAAACAAATTCGTACTCGGTATACATCCCACAATATATCCCACAGAACTTACTCAGATATGCTCGCGTGCCCATACCAAGGCGGCTAAACTCGGGCCTAATCGCATGATGTTGTACGTTGACCATTAACTAACAATTGTACATATCTTAATATAAATAGAAGAGGTTTAAAAAGCCTCCAAAAAAAAGTGCTAAAAAGGGCAAAAACATACAACAGTGGGTATTCGCTGGTGGTCACCCACCTAACTACTAATCCACCGATCTCAAGCTTTCAGTAGATTAATACTCAGGATAGTGCCATTTAGACTAGCGGGTGAGCGTCGCCGCCCTCAAGTTTTTAATGCCTTACAATAATCTAGTTATCCCCCTTAGCTACCTAATGGCGGCTACGTTAACACGCACGAAGTGGGCCTTGTATTAAGACGCGATGAACGTGATGCACTACGACTTTAGATAGCTATAGATAATCTAGTACCTAGGTGAGCGAAGGTGAGCGAGGGTAAGTAAGGGTGAGCGAGGGTGAGTAGGGTAAGCGAGGGTAAGTGAGGGTAAGCTAGGGGAGCTTGAAAATGGTATAAAAGGAACGCTCCTACTATGTTTAGATTTCGAATTCTACTATCTACAACATTCTTTATTTGCTTTTAAGGACCCTAGAACTATAGGGCGGAAAACTCTCTCTAAAGAAGAATAAGCTACTCTAGCATAGTTATAAGGCTACTTAAAGCAGAAAACATCTAAGGAAAAGAATGTAATAGGTTAGGTTAAACAAAAATATCTCTCTAGCGCTACTAAAGTTAGGCACGTAGATGTAGGAGAGGTATTCTAAAAGTATATAAGACTTAACACTATATATAGTGCTACTAATAGATATATTAGTTTCCTAGCTATAAAGGATATAGAGATAGAGTCATTACTATAACATAACAGCACTCTATATAAAGACTTTATTAAATACTATGCTTTATTATAATATAGTCAAATTAAGGAACTTCTAATAGTCTATAGTATTATTAATATATAGTACTAATATATTAGCTATTATGCCTAAGCTATAAAATCTAAGCTTACTAAGGATATTATTAGTAATGTTACTAGTGTATAATCTATAATCCCTTTCTATTAAACGTTAATTAACATATATCTAGTATATTAAGGGATCTTTAAAGGACAACCTTAGTCTAAGTATAAAGGAACATAACAAATACTTAGTTACTAACATAGACCTAATAACATTAATAATATATCTATAGTATTCCACTAAGAAATGTAACAAATACTTAGTTACTAATATAGACCTAATAACATTAATAACATATCTATAGTGTTCTAATGATTATAACTATCTATATAAGCGCTATAGGCTCTAGATATCATTTACCTTGCTTTTCTTTACTAATAGTAGCACTAGAGGTAGTGCCTATATAGAGTTAAGCTCTTATAGGGGAACAAATGAAGTAATTGCTTATAAGGTATGTTAAGTCTAAATAGTGTAATAATTTACTAACTAATTAGAATTACTATGTTTACTTATTATAAGAGGCTAATAGCAGTTTCACTTTTAAGCTTATAGTAGTTTAGTAATTATTAAAAGGAAAACGTAATAATAAGAATGATAAGTATATAACTTTATAGAACACTATAGGTAATACTTACTAGATATAGCCTTAAGATTGTTATAGAGTTAATAGATGATCTATAAGATAACAGAGTGATGTTTTTTTTTACTATAGTAATAGCTAATAATGCTTTTAAACACTTTAAGACTTTAGAAAAGCTTTTAAAGGCTCGTGTGCTAAGAGTGTAAGGACACAGGGCACCGTATCACGAGAAGTTGCATATGGGAGTGCGAGTCGGATAGAAGTCGGTACAATCCTATAGGTCTACTACGAAGGATACAAAAAAGATGAAGGTGTAACCCTGTATGGCTGTGCCCTTAAATACCCGAAACCGCTCCGACTCAGCTAACTCCCTGTTTGCCTAAGGCTTCCTTACGCTATGTGCCTAAGGCTGTCAGTCGCGACTGACCCGTAACGGCCCCGAGTCTCGATGGCGCCACGTGACGGCCGTAACTAACCCGAGTAAGGAGGCATCCTTACAAAGAGGAAGAGATTCGTAGACTTTAAAATAGAAAGACAAAGCCCTTAACCGTCCTATCCTTTAGATAGTATCTTTAAATGGTATATATAAAAATAGAGCACTAACATTCGCATCTCTCTAAGATTAAATCGTCTCTCTTAGAAAACGTGCTAGCTATAGGGATAATGTAAAGATCTATATAATCTATACTAGGGTTATAGATAAGATTAAAGGTAAGTTTAATCTATATTATACTTAATATCTTCTAATTATATTAAGATCCTTATCTATGCTAGGGTTATAAATATGATTAAAGGTAAGTTTAATCTATATTATACTTAATATCTTCTAATTATGTTAAGATCCTTAGATACATAAATAAGTTATAGGTTAGAAAAGTAATGCTATATATAAGGAATACTATAGGTTAGGGCTTATTAAAGAAAATATATTTACTTTGTTCTCTAATAAAGTTAGATCTACTAAACATATTAAGGTGTTATATAGCATAGGTTATTAACGTGACTAGAACGCCCCTAGAGACCTTATATATAAAGAGAAAGATAAGTTTCATTAATAGCCTAAAGTTTAAGAGCTAAATAAGCACATTAAGGAGGTAATAGTAAAGATACTACTAAATCCTAACAAAGGCTTAGCCTAGTTTAAAGAGCAATAGAAACTATATACTAAAAAAAGTAATCTACTCTAATTAGCTTATACGTTATATAGAGAGAAGTAGTTCTCCAGTAGTTTTAATAAAGAGGCTTAATAGCAATTATAATAAGAAGGAGAGGATAATAAAACTTTACTAAAACTAGCTAGTAAGTTTCCTTTAATCTGCTACCTTATGCTAGAATGTAATTATATTACAAATGTATTATTAGTTGCTAAAGATCTATAGAGTAAAGAAAGGTAGGCTGTTTTATAAGATTTATGTAGTTTATGTATTAATAATAACTAAGTAGCATATTAACTAGATAAACAGCCTGTTAATAGAGTATGCCCTTAACGTACATGTATAGCGAATGTGCCAAACAAGCGAATGTGCCAAAAAATCGCGACCACCCCTACTACCCAACTAAACATCGTATTTCTCAACAACACAACATGCCCCAGAAAAGTGATGAGAGAGAGTTGACCTCAGCTATCCAGGCTATCCAAAAAGACCCTACACTAAGCCTTCGCGCTATATCTAAGGTCTATTCTATAGACCACCGCAAGCTTGCTCGCCGGCTAAGCGGTATGCAACCACGACGCGATATTATAGCCAATTCACGGAAATTAACTAACCTAGAGGAATCAGTCCTTGTTTAACACATACTCAACCTAGCTGCTAAGGGATTTCCTCTACGGATGTCTATTGTTGAAGATATGGCAAATTGACTACGTGCAACACGCGACGCGCCACGCGTCGGGTCGCGTTGGGCTTTAAACTTTGTAAAGCGCTACACAGAGCTCTAGACACGCTTCTAGCGCAAATACGACTACTAGAGGGCTAAGTGTGAAGACCTAGAAGTTATCTGTGGTTGGTTTGAGCTTGTACAGAATACAATTGCAAAGTATAGAATCAACGATGTAGATATCTACAACTTTAATGAGACTGGGTTTATGATAGGTGTTATCTTAACTGCTATGGTTATAACAAGCTTAGACGGGCGGGCAAAAGCAAAGACGGTACAGCCTGGCAATTGGGAATGGGTTACAGTAATCTAAGGCGTTAGTTCTCAAGGCTGGGCAGTACCGCCATTCATCATTGTTGCTGGCAAAAACCACCTTGCATCTTGGTATGAGAATAGTAGATTTCCAAGCGATTGGGTAATTGCTGTTACGGAAAATGGCTGGACTATAAACGAGAGAGGCATGGATTGGATTTAGCATTTCGAGAAGCATACAAAGGCCCGGAGTGTTAGTGGTTATCGCCTCTTAGTCCTTGATGGTCATAAGAGCTACCATTCAGATGAGTTTGAGGAGTACTGTAAGGAACACAACATTATAACTCTCTACATGCCTGCTCATTCTTCCTATATACTTCAACCGCTTGATATTAGCTGTTTTAGCCCTTTAAAAAAAGGCTTACGGTCGGCAAATTGAAGATATGATGCGAGCTTATATTTCTCACATTACTAAGGATGACTTCTTTCCTGCCTTCCACGCTGCATTTAACATTACAATAACAGAAAGTAACATTTAAGGAGGCTTCTGAGGTGCTGGACTTCTTCCATTTAACCCAAATAGAGTGATCTCTACACTTGATCTTA
>JPKD01000085.1:0-21248 GCA_000750935.1 Pseudogymnoascus sp. VKM F-4519 (FW-2642)
GCGTGCTCAGAGTTCACAGAGTCAGAGTTCACAGGATTCGCAGGGCGCTCTAAATATAAGAACTGCCCGAAACACCTAAGCATTCTTTACTCCTCGAGTAGGAGGATCTAGCTTAGTTCCTACCTCTTAATATAGAGAGTTATTACTTACATTTATTGTATCTAATAACTTACCAATGAGTCTAGTTGATCGGCCTTCGTTTCGTCAGCTTATTCACCAGCTTAGTCCATCGACGTTAGCTATATCAACGAGCTCCTTAATGCGCGATTTACACAAGACATTCTGCAACCACCGTATGAAGCTACAAATCGAACTCTAGGCTCATGTAGCAAAGGGTGGACGGTTATCACTTACAACTGATGCATAGTCTGTAATGAATGGTGCAGAGCACGCTGCAATAACTGTCTATTAGATAAATAACGAATGGGTTCACCGTCACTGTGTTCTTAATATCGTACATCTAAAGGAGCCTATTCATTCTGGTGAATATCTTGCAGAGCAGCTTCAAGCTGTTACTGATGACTTTGGTATTACACATGGAGTCTTTACTGTTACTAGAGATAACGCATCAAACAATACAGCAATGCTCGCAGAGTTTGAAATAGGGGCATGCACGAGTGTTGTTTCTATACAGCAACCATAGAGCTTTACAGTAAAGGAAGGCGACGTCTGATGCATGGCACATATTATAAACCTTGCAGTTTAAGCAGCTTTAACTATGTTAAAAGCTGTACCATCAGAACAAACAGAATCATATAGGCTTGAGCAAGGCTTAGCTTATACTCGAGGCTTTGTTTCTAATCGAGAAGAAGTGGCAACAGTTCTTATAAAACTACGCCGGCATATCTATGTCTTTCGGAACCGTCGAGCGTGGAAAGATGTGGAACCGTCGAGCGTAGAAAGATGCATTGAAAGTACAAGCATCTACTATGGGTATTCAGGTGGTTTTAATGTCCCTCGACATGCCTATACAATGGAACTCAACATATCATATGCTCGAGAACGCTTTAAAGCTTGAGCAGCTGATTAATGCTTTATGTGCTTCGCAAACGATGGATTTAAGTATGCGTAATATTATTATTACATCGATAGAATGGCAAGTGTTACACGGACTAAGGGCGTTCTTTAAGATATTCGTCAAACCAGTAGAGCAAGTTTAAGCTAATAGTTATCTAACGTTAAACGTCTGTATTCCACACTATCTACGGCTTTTAAATAAGCTTAAGGCGATGCAAAACGCTCCATTGACAATAGCTACAATTAGCGCAGCTTGTGAAGCAGCATATAATAAGCTTGATACTTATTATAACCTTGTAACAAATTAAGGCTCAAGCCACTTGTCGATCGCTACTATCTGCGACCCAAGATTCAACCTGAGTATATACGAATTTTATATGCCAGACAGTATAGACGCCATAAAACGAGATAGAGCAAGAGCACAGTTTGCAGCTTGCTATAACTGGTATAAAGACCATGAGAACGATATACAGGTTGCTGCTATTAAAGCTACTATTGCTACTGAAATAGAGCAGCCGGCGATTCTAAGAGAACTTGATTCTGACGACGAGATGTATTAGCATCGTGGGCCTTCTATTGAGGAAGTTGAGTGGCGACGATAGTTTAAAGAGAATGGGGTCGACCGTAATACTAATATCCTTAAGTATTAGCAGGCAAAGCAGTATCAGTATCCAGTTATATCACGGATCGCATGGGACTATTTAGCAATTCCGGCCTCATCGGCAGCGTCAGAGCGTATATTTAGTGTCAGCGGTGATATAGTCATAAAGAAAAGGAATAGGTTATTACCTTCAACTCTTCGATATCTACTCTGCCTACGGGATTGGGGGGTTATGGGCGACGAGGATGAGGAGTGAAGTAGAGTAGACAATTATCATATTTCATTACTATATACTACAGTATTCGGCGAATACTCAAATACTATTCGGCGAGTATTCGTACGAGTATTCGCCGAATACTCTCAGATTACGAGTATTCGGGCAAACCCCGAATACTATTCGAATACTATTTGGGGAACACTGAGCGCTATTACCATACTGCGTCTTTAGTGGGAAGGCACAAGTGGAAGAATAGGAAAGTGCGAAGGAGAAGAAAGGAAATTGTAGCGAAGAAGGAAAGTGCAGAGGAGAGGGAAAGTGCGACAGGCGTGAATGCATCCCTAATAGCCCACTTGCTTCCAAAGTCAACTTCTCATACTTCAGTTACTTAATGTCGACTTCACAACAACTCATCAACGGCTATTTTACAAATAATTACGAGTAACTCCCGACCACAAATCTGATAGAAACGTATTACCGCCAACCTAATCAGGCGGTGTAGCGTGAAACATCTCGGAACAATCCGTCGGAGTGAAACAGCTGGGCGAGACCCAGTACCCCCTACCCAACTGCCGCTGAAGAATTGGGAAAGAAGATTAGATAAGCCTGTTTTACAGCTTATAAAGCTTATAAATTAGATATCAGTTCTTACCAATGAAGTGTTATGTGAGACTTAAAAAGGGTGGCTATCTATTTATTTACTCACTGTGGTTAGGATTTTCTTACCGCTTTCCCACTTTACTGTCTCATTTCTCACTCTCTACATCTTCCTTCTGCATGCATTCTAATCATGCCCCCAATATATCCTCCATCATTGGCACGATCTCGAAACACAACTTGAAGTTACAGCCGTTCCTGTCCTACCATCCTCGGAGAAGTCGGAGGCAGTCATACAGAACATTCAAAACCCACCTCTTATCCCTCGTTCTCACATCGCACAGGAAAATGCAAATGTGAGAGTAAGCATTATGTGTGACTATCTTCTGAGACAACATGACAGCATGATCAATAGAAGCCCAACCATGCACGAACTCCGGACAAGCCGACGAACAGGGACCTAGAGTGGACGAGAGCTAGTAACACACCATCGGATTTTGGCATAATGGTGGTTGTTCTGGATCCGGCGAACTGTGGTTGAGTGAGCGCACTTGGATATAAAAGCTAGGTAGTGGGCTCGATGGGTTCGCGAAATATAACTTTCTCTCTCAGCTCGCTTGGGAACATCAGATATCTTACACTTAATTGCCAAGTTGTATTTCATTCAAACTATATTCGTTAAACATGACTATCTCAACCATCATCGCCGTACTCCTCGGCCTTTCCCAGAACCTCATAGTTGCTGCCATGCCAGCCGCTGCCAACAGCGTCGTCGTCACCCATGTAGCCTCTGACTACTTCCCTAATGCTAAGGGCGACCTGACCCGATTTGATGTTGACGCCCGCTACGTCGGCTACAGCTCGGAAACCCAATCTTGGCTCGCCAGCATTGACCCTTCCTCCGGAAAAACGGACGAGGAGATAGCCACCCAACTGATCGAAGCCGCCTACGCCCATGCCTTCAACCCCCTCGACCCTGACATGGCCGCCGACCTTACCGCGCTCCTTGCCGCTGTCGCCGGCTCCGAACCTCCTAGCAGAATAGAACGACGCTCCTCGTTCGAAGTCTCCGTCGCACATGCGGTCAAATGGGCCAGCTGTGCAGGCGTCTTCAGCTGCCTCTCTGGCACGACATGCTCGTTCAGCCTGGACATCGGGAAGGCGCCGCGTAGCCACTGCGAGAACCAAGGAGGGTCTAATTGCTGCATCAGTTGGTCGAACTATAATATTCGTGCGGGCTTCTTTTCGACGACTTGGACGACGTGTAATAGTGAGGTGCAGGCGGAGCAGAAGTCGGATGCTAGTTGTGAGGGGTATGGGACTAATGATCAGGGAGGCGATGTGTGCTTGAGCAATAGGGCGAACGGGTGTACGTAGGTGGAATGGCTGTGGCGATTTGGTAGCGGAGAAAGTTGGGGGAGGGGGGTATTCCGAAAGCAATCTAGTGGTGGAGATGCGAGAAAGAGCAGTAAAATGATATCTTTTCTGCTTGATGAGAGTTCCTACAAAGTGACGAATACGCTTCCTCCGTAGCAATAGTAATAATACACCAAATTAGTAGCATGCTGGTTCTTCAACGGATCATTAGCGCCACTCTTTTCTCTCCCAGAAACTGCATCGTTAGCCACATCCGTAACTGCACTCATAAATCCCCCTCCATCTATTGTTATAGCGCTGGCTTATTGAACCAATCATTACCACCTCCGCCATTGAATCATAAGCTCTCAATTGATGAAACCGCCGGGAATATAGCAGGAATTAAGGAAGTCTTGCCGCGCAGTGCAGAGAAGATGGCTGGGCACTACACAGAACAGTGCCGTTTCCTACCGGTACCCTGGCCGCCAATTATATGCTGTGGTCTTGGTGGCTTTTGAGCGAAGCACTTATCTGCGCAAAGCCGGAACATGACCATCGGCTCGAAGCACGGCATGTCTCGCAACACCTTCGCAACCCATGGATGTTCCGTGTTTGTCACATCCGTCGCATTATTGAGAAAAGCCCACCCTCTTGGCGGGCGCATATTGTCTGAAAAGGGGCCCGAATCACCTTGCAGAACAGTCCTCCACTCATCCTCCCTCCGAGTACGAAAGATTCCCTCCGGGTCTTGGATATCCGCACAGTTGTTCTTTGCCTCCGCTTTACGCAAATTGTGAGTCACCCATTTTGTCACCAGCCTCTGTTTCCACTGCGCCACTCGGGGTAACCATTCGGACTCGTGCCTGACCAAGGCCAATTCAAAGAACATCACAGGCTCGAGGGCTTTCCTCGGCCCCGCGGCCCAGAGTTTGTAATAAGCCTTTAGCGCGGTCTTATCTCCTGCCCTGACGAGCTTAACACGTTCTTCTCCCAAGCGACCAAATAACATCCCCCCTTCTTTCCGCAGAGCAGCATCTAGACTGAGGTGCAGGCTAACCACGCATAGGGTGGTCAGGTACGACCCGCCAGCTTCGGTGAGCAAGTCCAAATTTTTGTCCTCGTATGTAGTCATGAACTCGGCGCCCTGGTAGTCGTTAAATGCTAGCACTAGTGGCGCAACAATAGAGATGCGCGTGGAATGGCCGAGCCGCCGTCTTAGCCACAGCAAAAACTGCAGCGGGTTGTCGCTGGGATGGTCCCTTCCAACATTGTAACAATTTCCGTAATTGAGGTGCAGCACGTCAATAGATGGAGTAATCCAAAGATCCTTGATGTTATTCATGGCCTTCCATCCTGGGGCATCACTGTCGACGAAATTGCCGTCGTATATCTCCTTGAAGCCGGCGAGGAGGGCGACGCTGCGCGACTCCTTGCAAATCTGGATAGCTATCGGGATCCGACTGTTGAAGTGCGACATATTATACATGCTGCACGGCGTGGTAACATTCTCGGTTATTGGCCTGTCCAGTTCGACAATTCGCGCGGGAAGACACAGTTCCCAGATGCGACGCTGTAGCTCGACGGGCAGCTGGGGGAATAAAGTGAATGATTGTGCAGGCTCTTGCCTTGTAGCGTTAGTCGTGGTCATTGAACCGAGTGATGATGCTGGTGCTGGCTGTAGTGTAGCAAAAAGATACCGTGGGAACGTCACTACGGCCAATTATTCGTGACTATTCAAAAGCAAGTTAGTGAGATTGTCGCCGTCGTGGATTTGGTGTTGGTGTTGTAGTTTGAGAGGGAAGAGGTCGCATTTAGGAATGGAAGCGGGGTTAAAAGGGTTGTCGGCCGCCAAGGAAATGTGAGACTCTACTGCAGTATGATAACTGACCAGTTCTCCAAACTCGAAAGTGCCTCCTCCGCCTAGGTCCTGAAGATTGATCAGATTAGTAAGAAGTGTTGTTAGACTTGTCTACGGTGATAGGGAGTTGGAAATAGGTGCATAAATCATATAAATTATATGTATATATAATGCTAATTGGAAAGACTGTATTTCATATCATGCAATAGTCACCATTCTACTGGCCTGCCAAGGGGTCAACGCGGAACGGCGGTCTGATCTGATCATCCATTTATGGAGCATCAGGATCAGGGTTGTTACCCCAGACTCGCTTTGAGATACCAACCGCGCTTGTGGCTTCTGCAAGAGGCTCGAGGGCGAGCACAGTAATTTGGTTGCCTTTATTCTTCAAGTAGCAGCCTGGGAGATAGAGCGACTGCTGCGGGCCAATAATCCAGTAGCGACCGAGATTAACACCATTGACCCAGACGTTTCCTTTAACCCAGCCTGGCAGCTCAAGGAATGTGTCACCAACAGTTTCGACATCGAAGGAGCCCGTATAGAAGATTGGAGTTGAGGTAGATGACGGTGCTGGGCCGCGATATTTGGCTTGTGGGGCGGGTGGTTGCTCAAGAGAAAGAGGGTATGCCATCCAGTCAAGCAGGACGTTGTCTCCGATAGTGACGTTTCCGACTACGCCCTTGCGTTGCTCGACGAGTGCCGGGCCATAATCAATGCGACCCATGTTCTCGACAAGTAGCTCAAGAACGTCCCCAGCCTTGAGGTCAAGCGTAACGGTGGCTGGTACCGTGTAGATACGATCAATAACCCCAACGCGCTCCCCGTTAACATAAACCAGAACACGATCTCTTGGAACATCACCCGGCTTAAGAGACCCCTTAATTGCGGTCTTGACCTTGTGACGGTACATAATAAATCCATACGATTGGCCAAGAGCCTCCATATTAGTGGGATTCTGCTGATGCGCAGGTTTTGGCAGCGCATCAAAGAGAGCCACCGATGGTTTGAGTTGAAAGGTCGGGATTTCGATCATTGGGCTCTTCACTGGGATATCTGGCACCGTAGAGTTGTCGCCTAGATGCGCAATGATTGTCTCTCGTATGGCATGGTAAGCGTCAGTTGGGTGACCACTCTCATCAAGGGGGGCGCCATAATCGTAGCTGGATGTTACTGGAGACAATGCATTATCGATCCATAGACCGGCGTTCTGGAAACCCATGTTTGTGCCTCCGTGAAACATGTAGATGCTGATGGACGATTTGTTAGTTAGCACCCATGCAACGTCATCCTGGATTGACTTCAATGCTGCGGCGTTCCCATCGTTTGTGTTGTGTGTGCTGTTGCTGCCCCAAGTATCAATCCATGTGACATAGTATTCTCCGTCCAGTTGGGGTCCGAGGCTAGTTGGATCGGTTACAAATTTATCTCTAGCTTCAAATCCAGTCTTTGGGTCGCCATCAGTCTCTGCAAGAACGCCAGTGATCTGGCCTCCTGCAAGATATGATTCACCGCCACCATCGTTTGTATAGAGTGGGACCTCGTACTGAGATTTTAGCATATCTCTCAAGGCAGCGACGTAAATGTGGTCATTGCCGAATGAACCGTACTCATTCTCGACCTGTACCATAAGGATGGGTCCGCCCTTGGTGACTTGGAGCGGTGCTACCTCTTCAGCAAGATGTTCGAGGTATGCCTTGGACGCATCGAGGAATGGCTTGTTGTTGGTACGGACGGCCATGCCGGGTACCTCACTGAGCCATGCAGGGAATCCACCCCATTCACGTTCTCCGCAGATATACGGACCAGGTCTCAAAACAATATTGAGACCCTCTTCTTGGGCGATCTGAAAGTATTTCTTGATATCATTCTGACCGGTAAAGTCCCAGGTTCCGGGGGACGGCTCAATATCATTCCAGAAGATGTAAGAGAAAATCGTATTGAGACCCATTGCTCGTGCCATGGACAGCCGATCTCTCCAGTATTCATTCGGAATTCGTTGGGGGTCCATCTGCCCCCCAATCATCTGGTAGGGCTTCCCATGGAGAAGAAAGTCGGTCCTGTTGTATGTGAACGGCACGGTGTCGGCACAGGCCGCCGGGCCGAGTATGGCGGCCAAGGAGGTTAGGAGCCAGAATGATCGCATATTGAGATTTGTTGAGCTTGCCCTGCTGCATTTCTCATGCGCCGAAGCGCCTGTTTTAAGGAAAAAGTCATGATGCGAAAAGTTGTCAGTGTTGAGTTGTCAGTGTTGCTCCGCAGCCAATTTTGGCAACGTTGCATGCATGTAGCTGCGGGGAGCTTTCTATAGTTAATTAAAGCAAAGGCTCGACGTGAAGCTGGGAAATGTTTGTAGATCATCAGCTTTAACCTCGTCGTTAGGTAGCGTAGTGGTGTCTTCTTAATCCAATTAGGCATGGAAGGCTGGCGGATCTCGGTATGAAGGGAGCTCTGTCGGATTTATGGCATCGGAACTCGATTAAATTGCCTGTTTAGGAAGGCAAGCAGCAAGTTGGAAGCTTTTGACCCATATTTGATAGTGAAGCCAACCTGCTATGAGCCCTACAGCCGAACCCCGCATTCACGTTGGATGCCGGTAGCTTCTTTGCAGCTGCCGATCGACATTATACTACCTAACCACGCGACGTCGCATTAGATATGCACGTGATAAACCAACGAGAAAACCAATATCTCTTTTGGCAGATTCCAGACAAATCATTGACTTATCGAAGGAGTAAAATGCCCCTAATTTTGTAGATGTATTGGGGTTGGTGGAACTTAACTAAAGGTGCTGGATAAATACAGTTGGAGAGGTTGCTTGGGCGCCATTTCAGCACGCTACAATGGCAGAGTGTATCAGCGATTGCTTTATGGTATCTTGCCTAGTTCCTCGAACAATATAGACGAAGGGTCAAAATCAAATAGCTGTTTTTGTACAGCAGAGTACGACAATGCGGAATAGACGAATTAACGAAGGAAATTCCATTCCGAAGTCACAGTGAGTGGACTGGACATCACTCCCTGAGCTTATTGTCCAACCTTCTTGGTTGCCAACGCCGTTTGCCCAATCCTTACCAGATCTTCATGAAGCAGTGTGTCCTTCTCAATTCCATTAACAGCCTGTTGCAGCAGCGTTGCCGCTATCTCGCTCACATCAAGTATGGGAAGACCGATGATAGCACGGCCGACGGATCCTAGAACCTTCATCACCGGTCCCGTTCGCCCTGGCGCGTCAATTATTCCAGGCTTCGTGACACACGCTTCTACTGCACCGTTTGAGTTTTTGGCAAACTCGAGAATAAGAGACTCTGTTTTTCCCTGCACCAAGGTCTCAGCAATGCAACAGGAGGGTTAGAACTAGGATCTAGGATGGGTAAAGGCTTACCCGCATCAAGGTATAATCGCCCTGGATCCAAGGCTTCTGGCTCTGATCTCGCTGTGCCCCGTGGCCGCTAGTGTAAATAAAGCGCAGGGGATTGCTCGCGGAGTCGCGCGGCAGCTGTGCCATAGTTTCCATTCCCTTCAGGGTGTAGTCGAGGCAGATCTTGCGCACATCTTCAAATGGCATGGTTTTTACGTTTGAGAACGTGACAGCGATGAGCCTACCACAGAATGCATTAGCAAAGGGACACAGTTCGATTTCACGTGACAAGACAGAATAATGAAACAAGGACCGAGAAGGATTATGTACCAGAGACAGGCATCGGCCCCAACAAGCTCCTTCTTCACGGTCTCTGTGTAGTTCTCGAAATCATCACAGACGACAGATTTAAGCTTGCTTGCATCGGCGCTTGGCCCCATATTCTGCGGCACAGCTGTCGTCCGACGTGCCAGGGCAACGACAGAGGTGATGGTGGGAATGGAGAGAGCTTGGCGGATGACCTCCGTCGCGACGAACCCCGTCGAGCCAGCGACGATGATCTTCATGGTTTCTACTACTTCAACACGCTCCGCTGGTGGGGCTGACTCGCGGGAGAAGGGTCTGGGAGATGTAAGTTTATGGAGGCTGATTGATGGCTTTCATCTTCCTTCGCTGTCGTCGTCAGACCTTCGTAAACCAGTCAGCATCGACAAGGTTCCCGACGATTATTCCTGGAGCTCAGATGTCTATGTAGTGGAGTCGTAGGATTCGTGGGATTTGGTTGGCTAGGCTAATCTAGTAGATGGAAGGTTCGACAGGGGATGGATCAGTGCTGTCGTAACTTCCCCGTCGTAATTTGCTGGAATAGGGAGGAGATCGTCACATGACTAGATGTAAAGTAATCATTGGTTTATGGCTTGTATAATGGCACCGCGAAGTATAATTTTTCTCCTGGTCTGTTACGTATAGAAGAAATGACGGTTTAGCAATTGACGGATGAGGGGGTCGATGGGGTCATGACAGTTAGAGTGAAGCAACACGTGATATAGTTACGGCAGGATAGGGTCCACATTCTCTGCAAGCGGCTTGGTAAAGCTTGTTTTGAAGTGAGGAAAGAGAGATGCCGAGCGAAAACGGGGTGGGCGTCCTCAATGGGCGCTGGGCGTGCTACAAGCCGGCTCGGCTAAAGCTTGATGTCTATGTGGTCCCTTCAATCCCCTCAATCTCGTTCCCCTCCCTCTCCTAACCTTCCCCTATCGCTCCCTATCTATACCCATCTAGTAGGTCCCGGGTATATGGCCGTTTTAGCGAAAAGATGGAAGGCACGAGTAAGACCAAATACGATACCATGGCGCTGTTTTACGGACAGTATTTTACCTATGTATGTACGTTGTTCGTTATCTGGGTAAGTGCCCCCCTGCGATATCTCCGTGCCCCTGTAGCAATACTAATATACCCCACTTACACGATTGGCTATGGTTTGAAAAGGTGTTCTAGAGGCGTCATAGCAGAGGGCGGCACATGGCCACCCACCAGAGCACCTTCCGCTAACTTTGGCCCCTACCTACCTCTTTTATTCCCAGTGGCTTGATGGTGTTGGCAATGGTATTGCTTTCGATCGGCAAATTGACGCTGGCGCACGCTTCACACCTTCCTCTTTGGGACTTATCAACACCATCCCCTCGTATGCTTCTCATGTGCTCCCCATGTGCTCTTCATCGCATTCTTCTACAATACTGTGTACAGTTGCCATATACAATGCCGTGTATTGTGTTGTATACGTTGTGTTGTATACGGGTCGGTGATACGTAACCGATGCATTTGGGACTAACTAGGGACATCTGAGTACGACTAGGGATACATAGTTGTCGATGTCTCACAAAACACGAGACAGCACGACAGTTGCCCCGACTTACATTGCTACCCTCGTCCGTACAACTGTCATGTCTTAACAGCTTGGCTCCACTAGCTCTTCTCATTGGACTGGTGGTGCTACTGTCTATCACTTCCGTCGGATTTAGGTCTCACCCCAGCGCACCATAAACCGACCAAATTGACTAGCCGCGCCCATCACCTTCCTGTTTCCGTCTTGGCACTTGTCAATCTTCACATCTTCATCCTTGTCCACAGCTGTAGCTGTGGGTTGCACCGCGGAGAACACCTTGAAGGTGTGCCACGGCCTGTATCGCGGGAATAAAATAGCCCCGACACGATGCAATTTACGGAAGGTGGTCGTTGATCGCTGATCGTCGCTGATACCAAATGCACCTACGCGGTCTAGTTGGCCACGAGCTTCACTAATGCGACCCTCGGTATCTCTGGGGGCCACCCCAAGAAACCCCAGGATTCGACTGTGTGAGACCATCTCGCGCGATACCCTGCCTGTTGCGGAAGATCTTTATATATGATGCTCAATCCCCCCTTCACGAGACTGGAGCTTCCCCACTGCTTGCTGCATTCAATAAAGTGAATGTATTGAGCGACATCACGCCCTCAACTGAAGCTATCAGTGAAGCACCATGGGTCTTCTCTCCTTCCGCAAGGGCCAAGGCCCGGTCGTTGAGAACCCAACGACCGACGCCGATGCCATCTCGTCCGGTGTCGATAAAGGCGTCACAGCCGAACCGAAACACTATGTGCCACCGGATGAGATCCGAAAGGAGCTCTCGGCCTTTGAGAAAGAGCATATGTGGGATCCTAATATGCCCCAGGAGAACCTCAATGCTGTCAAGAAGGCCCTCCAGGCCGACGACGTGAACGCGGAAATGGCCTTGGAAAATGCCCTCATTGAAGAGGACTCTCCATATGCTGAAGTCCGTGCTGCCGTCCGAAGTGAGTGACTTGCGACCCGAGAAAGCTTATTTGTATACTGACCTGTCCGTAGACTACGATGAAGAAGTGCCGGCAAACACGATCCGCGCGTGGGTCATTGGGATGTTGTGGACGACGATTGGAAGTGCCATCAATATGCTCTTCTCTCTCCGCAATCCTTCCATCTACCTGACCCCGGTTGTGACGCTGCTTCTCTCGTACCCCACCGGTGTTGCCTGGGCGGCCGTGATGCCAACCCGCAAATTCAAGACGTTCGGGATCACCTGGAGCTTGAACCCTGGCCCATTCAACATGAAGGAGCACGCTATTATTGTTATCATGGCCAATGCTTCGTTTGGAGGGTCAACTGCATATTCGACCGACGTCCTCCTCGCTCAAGAGGTCTACTACAAACAGAAGTTTGGATGGGGCTACCAACTCCTCCTTACGATAACCTGCCAGATGCTTGGATTAGGTCTTGCGGGTGTTACGCGCACCTGGCTCGTTGAACCAGCAGCCATGATCTGGCCCTCGAATCTCGTCACCACTACGCTTTTCGAGACCATCCACACCAAAACTGCTCCTGACGCCGTTAAGACTAGCGGATGGACCATGGGACGCTACAAGTGGTTTTTAATCGTCATGGGAGCGATCTTCGTTTGGGAATGGTTCCCACTATGGATCGCCCCGTTCCTCGCAACATTCACCTTCGTTTGTTGGGCAGCTCCTAACAATGTCGTCGTCAACCAGCTCTTTGGCGGACAGACTGGCCTAAGTTTGATCCCAATCACATTTGACTGGTCTACCCTTACCGCTTTCATCTACAGTCCCCTGGTTTACCCTTTCCACGCCATTGCCAACACCATGGTGGGCATGGTGATTTTTGTCATTATCACGTCTATTGGGATCCACTACACCGGTGCTCTCTATTCAGAGTATCTCCCAATGTCAACGAGTGGCAGCTTTGACAATACGGGCAAACCATACAAAGTTGCAAATATATTGAATGCAGACTACACCCTAAATGAGGAAAAATACAAGGCTTACTCGCCCCTATTCCTCTCGACCACCTTTGGTCTTACTTATGGCCTATCATTTGCTACCATTGCCGCTCTGGTTGTACACACAGGGCTTTTCAATGGCAAGCAGATCTGGCGGCAATTCCGTGCTAGTCGCGAAGATGGTGCCGACGTGCATATGCGCATGATGCTAAAGTACAAAGAAGCACCAGTATGGTGGTACGGCGCATCGTTCGTCGTCATGTTTGCCCTCGGCCTGGTGACCTGCCTCGCCTGGGACACGCATCTGACGTGGTGGGGATTTATCGTTGCACTTCTCATTTCCCTCTTCTTCTACCTACCAATTGGAATTGTACAGGCTACGACGAACGTCCAGTTGGGACTGAACGTTATCACAGAGTTCATCGTCGGATACATGCTTCCCGGTCGTCCTCTTGCCATGATGATGTTCAAGATGTACGGCTACATCACTGTGTACCAGGGGCTCTATTTCACACAAGATCTCAAGCTGGCCCATTATATGAAGGTTCCACAGCGAACTATCTTCTGGGCCATGTTTGTCGCGACGCTCTGGTCATGCTTCGTCCAAATCGCTGTTTATAACTGGGCCCTTGGAAACTTCGACGGGGTCTGCACAGATAGTCAACCCGACCGCTATACTTGCCCAGGGGCGAAAGTGTTTTTCACCGCCTCGATAATATGTAAGAAATCCTATGCAAACTCCTCCTGCTCTAGTCCCTGGATGATACTTATTACCTTTATATGCTATATTAAGATCTATACTAATAAATTATTAGGGGGAGTCATCGGCCCAAACCGTGTTTTTGGCACCAACGGAATCTACCACTGCATGGAGTACTTTTTCATTCTCGGTGCTGGTCTCCCAGTCCTCGTCTATTTCCTCGCGCGCAGGTACCCACGCAGCATCATCCGGTTCATCAACACGCCTGTCCTCTTCGGCGGAACAGGAAACATCCCCCCCGCAACTGTAATGATTTACGCCTCGTGGGGTTTTGTCGGCACGATGTTCAACAAGGTTATCAAGAAGCGTCACCCAGGTTGGTGGACGGAGTACAACTACATCACCTCCGCAGCCCTCGACTCCGGCACGATCATTTGCGTGCTGCTCATCTTCTTCGCGCTGCAGCTGCCAAAGATCAACTCGCCACAGTGGTGGGGTGGAGCTAATGGCGGCTACACCAACAATGGAGATTGGAATGCTGCGACCCAGAAGCAGGTTGCTGATGGAGAGATTTTCGGTCCTGCTCGGGGAACGTGGTAGAGTAGTGTGTAGAGGATGTGGGGACGGCGGGGATGGACTGTTGTAGCCTGTGACGGATGGGATGATGAGATGCTCTCAGATGAATGTTTCTTGCTGTGATAGTTACGTGACAGAAGCAATGAATAACATATTTCAAGCCAAGATTTGCCAAGTGCTCGAGTGTCATAGAATGAAGTTTTTTAGATTTACCTCCTTGGTGAGGTCTCGAATTCAACGCCATGCATGCTTCCATCTAGCAGTTCCATCGATAATAATGTAGAAGCAATACAATACGAAGTCGTAAACTGTAGACTAAGGGGTTTCAAAATTACTTATAATACAATGTTTACGTGAGATGTTCGACAATCCCACGCAAAATAGTGGGCGTGGTTTTAGATCGCTACGCACACGCCCAACCCCCAAAGATTTGCGCTGCGGATTATTTACGGGGTTATTTTAGTTTGTGGGGAAATCCTTCAAATGCGGGGAATTTTGCTTACAGCCCAGTACCACCAGGCATATCATGCGCCCGAACCCCCCTCCTCTCTTCACCACCAGAATCTATAATGCGGTCGGACAAGCAGGTAAAGATAAATAGATCCTGCATCGAATGCAGACGGCGAAAGGTACGCTGTGATGGCCAGCAGCCGTGCAGCAACTGCGTATGGTATGTCGTGGCCGACAACTGCCAGTACCAACCACGAAGGCGACGCAACTGCAGCTCTAATAAGTACGGCCACCACAACCCACTCACTCTACTCTAGCGTGCTCTGCCCCATCCTTATCAGCGAACAGTTAGGATTAATATATTAATGCAGGGCCGGGAAGCAGATCGCTGCTGGCACAGCAGGCCAGAGCGCCCATGACACTATTCTGAACACTCTTTTCCCCGGCTCCAGCGCAGATGAGCTGTCCAAGTTGTCCCGGGCCGAGCTCCTCCAGCTAGCACAGGAGGAACATTCACAATCTCCCGGGACGGCGGAGCATCAGAGACTGGGCGAGGCATCAGACCAAACCTCCGACACGGACGACGAGCACGAGTGGAATGAGCGGCAGGAGAATCAGGACCCGGCGGCTGATGACGTGAATGGGCTGTCGTTGCAGCTCAGTCTTAAATCGTACCTAGGAATCTCGTCTGTCCGCGCAGCCTTACGGACAATATTCCGATTGAATCCCTCGATACGCGACTACGTGAGGCAGCGGATAGCGACCTGGGATGTATCTAGCTCCTGGTGTTTCGCTACCAGCGGAGTCGGGGTAGGCCTCCATCAGGAAACCCAATTGTTGAGTCCGACGATAGATGAGGAGACGTGCATCGACGCATACTTCCTCCACGCACATGAGATGACACCAATGCTAGACGAAGCAGATTTCCGAGCGACCTGGAAGGAGGGGACCAGAACCGATGGGCCTTGGATTGCCCTCCTGAATATGGTTCTTGTCATGGGCTCGATGTCGACAGGCAGTGGCGACGATGAATCACACAAATTCTACTACAGCCGGGCGAAACAATATATAAATATTGAGCTGTTTGGGGCAGGCTGCTTGGAGAGCCTACAGACGCTGTGCATTTTAGGGGGATACTACCTTCATTACGTTAACACCCCGAACATGGCGCATGCAGTTATGGGCGCAGCTTTTCGGATCGCCATCGGCTTGGGTCTACATCGTGACACGGCGACCTTGGATACGAAGATAGGGGCAGCCAAAGCAGGTTCAAGGCCACAGCTTCGCCGGCAGCTTTGGTGGTGCCTAGTCTGCCTAGATACTTGGAGCCATATGACGCTCGGCCGGCCGAGTCAAGGGCGATGGGATCCGAAGACCATGAACGTCAGCCTCTCAGAGTCGAGCGATTCAGCAACGCTTTCTCTCGACCACAGCCAGACATTCTGCAAGATCGCCACTCGAGTCCAAGACCGATTTGCGCATCTCGAGCCAATTTCCATCAGTGAACTGAAAGCGTTCGATGTAGAAGTACAAAACTGGCATCAGAATCTCCCACCCGAATTCCGCTATCGCGAGATGTGCCCCGAACGGTTATTGACGTCGTACTCTTTCATGAGCAATAGGTTTTTCAACCTCCGACTCCTGTTATACCGGCCTGTCCTCCTAAGCTACGCCAATCGCAAAGTCGCATATGATACGCTGCTTCCCGAGGAGCAAGCCGCTATCAATAGCTGTCAGGAAATCGCTTGCAATGCTATCGACAACATTGCTTCTGGATTTACTGAGCCGAATAGGCTGCGCGTGTGGAATTCGGTTTGGTATCTGTACCAAGCAACCATGGTGACCTTGGTTAGTCTAATTGCAGACCCAAACCACCCCAACGTTTCGCGATGGAAGGCCAGCACAGAGAAGTCGCTCCAGCTCTTCCAGATCGTAGCGCCGTGGACAAAACCAGCCGATCGCTCGAGAGACGTGCTGGCAAGTATCTACGAAGCGTCACAGCTCCCTCGGAACGACATATCAGACATCCCCTTCGATTTTCAAATAGCGGAACTCGATCAGTTTGGGTTGAATGCATTTAGCGGTGGTTGGCAGTGGGACGCATTCAATGGGTTTGAAGAGGATTATCAGCAGCAACATACGAATACGGCGATGTGGTAAGGCTCATTGGGATGGGTTTCTGTGTGGATTATATCTACTGTAACGAATATCGATGTAAATAGTTCTCTACAATCGTATATCACTGTACCATAAACGGTTATGCCAACAAGTACGATCTCTTTCGCCTATGGCTAAGGTTGTGATTTTGCATTCCCCATGAGTTATGCCTGTCGTCTTATTTCCATTACCTCCTACCCTGTGGCCATCCTGTTGTCGTCATCTCCTCATTGCAACTACTCTCTGCTGCCATCAGTCTATCGCCATCTCCATACCATCCTCCGCGCAGCTCACCTTTACCATTACTACCCCTTCCCCTCACCCCGTCTCGATTTTTCTCCCTCCTTGTTGCCCTCCTTCCCTATTGCAATACTTGGATCTTGAGTAACCACTCTATCGAAAGCGCCCACCAGAAGCCACGCCGTAACAGCCACCGAGAAGATGAAAACGCACACAGCGACGAGGAAACTCGGGAAGGGGTTTGCTTCAAACGATGCGCCTATAAACTCCGCGAAAGCATCGAATTTCGTTTGAGGGTTCTTGACCACGGACGACTGCGTCATTGTGATAATGGGGATTTTGCTCGCGGCGGGGGTGTAGTATTTATGGTAGTGGATCAGATGTAAGAGATCGGCGGGAAGCAGGAGGTTTACTGTATCTCGGAGGGGTTCTTTACTCTCCAGGATCACTCCTGTCAGAGAATAGTCATATGGTCCATATAGTGTAACTAGCCAGGTTGCGTACCACAATGATCGCACCCACCTCAAACCTTCACGCGGGGTTAACGGCGGACCTACGAAATGCGACAGAATACGCTAGTCCGACTTAGGTAAATACTCTCTGATTGGCCATTGCGATATAGTGGGGCAGTCAGTGCCGCTAGTCCCCGAATGTTGATTAAGCCAACGGACGGAGGTGGAGCTTCATGATGGTGAAAATGAGATCTGGCGTAAGCTAGGCCATGTGGAATAGCATAATGTAAGCATGGAGAGAGTAAACTTCTATTTTAACTTGTTGCCTCCCAATGTCCGAATCGGGATGCTGCTCTCCCATAGGCGGGGACAACGTTTCGACCCACTGTGGCCGTGCCTTATGGTTTTGTTATTGCTTCAGCGTATGAGTTTGAGAGAAAGATCAGTCCATCGTCCGGGTTTTACAGTGTAACTATGTCGGATTTTGCTAAAGGCCGGTCAAGAGGAGGGATGGCGGGGTTTGTTGAGCTTGGTTTCTCAGAGGCACCATGAGATCTCGGGGGGTATATATAACAGCTTCGATTCCTCCTCCACTGACTATCAGAAAGCAAGAACTCCCACTATCACACTTTACCAACCTCGACTCAGAATCTATCAGTTATAGATATCATTACAATCATCTTCACTTTCACACCCACAAATCCCCATCCCACCAACCCAACAACCAACAATGGCAGACGCAGTAGCCACTCAACCCCACAACCTCCCCCTCCACATCTCGCGCGAGAAATGTGCCGGCAAGACCTACATCGTGACAGGCGCCAACATCGGCCTCGGCCTCGAAGCATCTAAGCACCTCGTCGCCGTCGGCGCCGCCAAAGTCATCATGGCCGTCCGCAACCTAAGCGCCGGCGAGGCAGCCAAAGCCTCCATCGAAGCCGAGACCGGGACATCCGGGGTAGCTGAAGTATGGGCGCTCGACCTGGCGAGCTACGACTCCGTCAAGGCGTTTGCGAAGCGCGCGGTGACGGAGCTGGAGCGCATCGATGCGCTGATTGAGAATGCGGGAGTTGCTGCTTTCGATAGGACGATGGCGGAGGGGCATTTATTGAATATCACTGTCAATGTGATTAGTACGCTGCTGCTCGCTGTGTTGCTGTTGCCAAAGATGAGTGAGGACGCGAAGAAGTTTGGGATTGTGCCGCATATTGTCCTGGTGTCAAGCGGAGTCGGCTTTGACGTGAAGGCGGACTGGGATATTATCAAGGGCGACCCGCTTGTGGAGGTGGACAATGAAGAGCACAAGGGACTGAAAATGTAGGCAATCACGAGCCCCATCCACCAACCATATCTTCCTTGGCTTCAATTAACATCGATAATAGGTATCCCCTATCCAAACTCGTTGAAACGATAGCGACTCGCCAACTTGCAGCTCTGGCCCCAGTATCCCGCACAGGGGTCGTCATGAACATCGTCTGCCCCGGAAGCTGCAAGACAGAGCTTGGCCGGCACGCGCCACCCGCCTTCCGCAAAATGCTCCAAGAATCGAAAGAAAAGTACGGACGCACTGCCGAGGATGGAAGCCGGACGTTGCTGTTTGGCGCTGTTGCCGGAAAGGAGAGCCATGGCCGCTTTCTAGATTCCTGTCGCATCGCTGAGTAGGTCTCACACGCGTCTTTTGACCCGCCCGGTTTACAAGTCCAATGCTAATATTGTTGTTCCGATAGTGATATTGTCCCAAGCTGGGCAACTGATGAAGAGGGGCAAAGATCGCAGAAGATCCTTTGGGATGCTGTTGCTAGCGAGCTGGAGTCCGTTCAACCTGGCTGCGTGAAGGCTACTCTGTAGGAATATCGCGAGGTTGCCTGTTTGACAGATGGCTGGGCCAGCCTAGTCACTTAGGCTAACCCATCTCATAAAAGTTTTAGATCTAGAAGAACGTCGATTTGTACCAGAGTGCCTGGCCCGATTTGCCGTGAACATCACTAACCCATGGAAATGTGGCAAGAACCTTGCTTACATCTTCCCAAGAGTTAATTCCCAAGGAGCGCGTCGTCTCTGCCATCTTTGGGAAAAACCACTCATCATCAGCTTTTCCAAATGCCGACGTTTGTCCAACGAACAGTATCCAAAGAATCACCTCTTTGTCCACTTGTTCACTGCCTGCATGGTCTCGCGCCACCGACCGAGCCAGTTCGGATACGAGCGGCACATTAGAGACCTTCATAGCGAGACCTCGTAGCAATGCCATTAAAAATACAGCTAGGCCCATGTGCACCGCATTTTCGAGTCTGGTGAATGCTCGGGGCCCAGATAGGGGGCTGACCTGGATGAGGCGGTAACCAAGTAGTATGACGGTGTCGAGGAAGATGTAGGGTTTTATCCTTGGACAGTGTCCTGCACAGGCATCGTTCATTAATCTAGCAAGGCCGTTCATCTCTGTGAAAATGGTTTGTAAGTCGGCGCTGAGGTGTTTGGAGAGCCTTGGGTCAATCATATCAGTGTCGTAATTTATTTCAGAGCCTGCGAATCTTCCAAATAAGGCGGTGCTATTAGGCACTATATCCTCGGCACTGAACCTCGTCGCCGTGCCCTGGTGCATCGCATATTCGAGATCGACTTTGAACATTTTCTGCGTCAATCCAGGCCGATACCTCGAAAGCGCCGTGACTCCGCCTCGTAGCTGGACCATCCGCTCCAGTCCGCTGATGTGGACGAGCCCTTCTCGGTGGTGACCACGGAGGCGTTCATGCTGCGCCAGGATCACTACGACTGCTATAGTTTCATCTGAGACTGCATCGTTTCCTGACAACCTTTCATTAATAAGGCGGAATGTTTGAGAGAGGTGACGCATAGCCTCCTTGGGGTCGTATTTTTCAACCACGAGGCCATTGCGAGCTGTGACGGAGGCAGCAATGGCGCAGTGAAAGACTTAGATCTTAGTTAGCATGAGAGTGGTAGACTGGAACAAAACAAGTACGACTCACAAGCTTCATCTAGGAACATAAACTGCACCCACATCGACGTAGGCACATCCGACATATCAACAGAAGTCTGCAAATCGTCAGGCTGAAACGGTCGGCTTACGAAAGAGAAAGCTATCCGACCAAGATTAACAATTAGAGCCCATCTACAAGTTCAGCTACAGGTAATAACACATACCTCTCTGTACAATCCCCCTCGCCTTAACACTCCCCTGCTCCGGAAACGAAAACACAGAAAGCCTATCCCCAATCATCCGCTCAATCGCACAGCCACCCTCTTCCTCCGCCTCCACATCCCGCGCATCCGCCACAACGCGCGGTACACATACAATAGCCGCTATAGGTCGCGCTCCGGTTTCTCGCGCTGCCGCCTTCGTCCGCGATGGTCGAACGAGCGTCCGTCCTGCGTTCTTGCCTGTGGCCACGTGACTGCGGATTCGTCGCCGTGCGGCACGGTCGATGGGGGTATTGTTGTCGACGAATTGGAAGGGCATGATGGGTATTGCGTTCTGATATGTGAAGCGCAATAATGCAGATTAACTTGAGGGGGCTTCTATTGCTGGCATTTTGGGGCGAGGACGATGAGTTTGGACGAGATGGATGCGGCGTGGAAGGAGGGTGGGGTTATCGGCGTTAACGGTGAGTGAGCGGCGGCGTGGTCAGCGCTTGTTGTGCAAACACACCTAAGCCTATGTAAAGTTTGGCAACTGCGGCGAAGGGGAGTTTGTGGCAATATATTTTATTCATTTATTTACAGCTATTACCATTGAAAGACAAGATAGAAGAAATTTGTTCAATAATGGTGAGTCAAAGTACATATAACGTAACTTGTGGGGAAGCGGGACAGACTGGGAAGCGGGACACTTTTTTTAT